>PVJL010016086.1:0-16182 GCA_004026885.1 Lyroderma lyra
AGGAGGAGAAAACTTGGGTCTGTGATGCTTTCTTAGTACAGCTAACACTACTTGAATAATAAAAAAACAACACAGATTGCATGTTTAACAACTCATTTTTATTAACTATGTGATTCAGGCTTTTTCCTGTTAAGTGTTAGCCTCTGTTTGCAGAAATTCTGGGTCATGATTCTCTTTTGTATTTCCAGAGACACTATAAAATAACCATCATTAGATTTTTAGTTATAAGTAATACCTAGAAGAGTCATTGCCACATTCTGAGCATGGTAACCAGTATTCCTGGAAATGTCCAGGACAACCATCATCAAACCCGCATCTCAATGGAAAACATGAGGGTGGTCCGGAAAATGCCCAGCCATAATTGCCTATATTTTTCATATTACATGGCTGGATACTTTCTGGATAGCCCTCATATATCTGAACTGGAGTTGGTGGATTCTTTTGAAAGCTCTTAATTACAGTTGTGTTAAAAATTCACAGCTTTTACCTTCCAATGCAGTGTCTCTAAAAACGTCCACATTGCTTTTGGCATCGTTAAAGCATGATCTAGGAGCTGCCCCACACTGCGCCCACCACCGTTTCCTCTGTTTAAGCACAATAGGTTGTGCAAACCAAAGTTACACGAGTGGTGCCCTTCACAATAGCAGGATGAGTTCCTGAATGGCTTGGCAACCATCCCCAGGGTCTGACTAGAGGGTTTTATCCTTTCCAAATTTGCAAGCAGAATTTCTGTACCGCTAAGTTTGCCTAAAATGGTTTGAGCATTTCTGTTCATACTTGCAGGAAGGTTTCTGAGGCAGACTCCATCCTGTGGAGGTGCCCCGGTCTTCTCTATGCTATTTCTGGTTTCAGAAGACCAGTCTTGGGTGACTGTCACTCATGGGGGTGTGCTGATCCAAATGACTTAGTTTGTGGCTCAACAGGCCTAAAAAAAATCTGATTATTGGTTTCCAGGTCCATGTTCTTGTGAAGTTTTCCCCTCTTGTCCATGGCTGAGTTTCAGTGGGTGTGTGAATTTGTTGAAATTGGATCACATTTCCTGTAAATGTGATTTTGCTGGGGAAAGAGTCCTTTCATCAGATTCTTCAGGAACTAATGTATCCAAAAGGCTAAGAGCCTCTGGTCTGTCCTGTCTATTACCTTAATCTAACTTGACACACCTGCTCCTTGTTTGCATTTCTAACCAGTAGGTGTGAATTGCTTTTACCAAGACCTTAAGCTTAATAGCCCCTGCTGTCTGTGTCTTGCTCTTGTTCATTTTGAGCATATGTTTTTCTGGTTGGCCCGCCAGTTTCTGTTTACTCTTTTAAACCTTTCTCGTGAGCTCTAAGTTACTCAATGATTTAGCTTATGGTGGTGGTTATCTTTAAAGATGTCATGATTTTGTCTTTTCTTAAATTTTTAAAATGTGGACTGTTTAAAACATACTGGGTGGTGAGCACATAATGCAATACATAGATGACATATTAGAATTGTACACTTGAGACCTATATAATTTCACTAACCAATATCATCCTAATACATTTAATAATGAAAAATTCTCTTGTGACCTTCAAAAGTAAAATAAATAAATGAATGAATAAATAAAATCTACCAAAGAGCATATATGTATGTGGACTTTAAAGAAAAATTTTAAACATTTAAAAAGCACCCAGGTAACCACAGCCCATTCAAGAATTACAAGGTTGTCAGTACCCCATTATCTACGTTCCTCAAAACCTCTCCCAGAAATAACCACTCTTCTAACTTTGTGATAACCATTTCTTTGCCTGTCTGTATCGTTTGTCCATGTATATAACCATTACTTAGTTTTGTCTGTTTTAATCTTTGTATAAATAGAATAATCTAAATCATTTTGATCCTGCTTCTTTAGCTTAACATTATATTTGTAATGTTAATTCACATTGTTGCATGTGCCTGTAGTTCATTCATTTTCATTGCTTCGTAGTGCTCTTTTGTAGGAATATACTGCAATTAATTTGTTCATTTCACTATTGCTGGGTAATGGATGGCTTCCTATAAATAGCTGTTAAGAATATGTAATCTTTTTCACGTATATGATTGCATATGGGCAGGAGTTTCTCAAGGCTATGTGCCTAGAATTGGAATTGCTAATTTGTAGGATATGAGTAAGTTCAACTTTATTGGAAAATGCTAATGATTTTATAAAGTGTCTCTAGGAACTTAGCTCCATGAGTAGTAAATGAAAATTGTTCCACATCCTTGGTAATCCTTGGTATTGTGAGTGTTTTTATTTTAGCTATTCTGGATGTATGTAGTTGTATCTCATTGAAGTTTTAATTTGTATTTTTCTGATTACTAATGAGGTTGAGAAATTTAAAATATGCTTATTGGTCATCTGGATCTCTTCTTTTGTGAAGTACCTGTCCAATGGTTTGCCTAGTTATTATTAGGTTGTCTCTTACACTAGCACTTATTTTTTCGGGGGTGGGGGCGATATATGTGCTGCAAATATCCTCTCCCACATCACTGGTTCTCTTATAATTTTCTTTTAAAAAGTTTTTATTATGATCTCTCAATTTTATACCTGAGTAACAACTTTCCCCAAAGGGATGATGATACATAAATGCTATTCTAAAAAGGACATATAGATAATATATTGATAGCATCTCCTCAGTGGTATCATTGGTTATCTTAAATAAAAATCCTTGGTTAAGAACCTCTTCCTTTTCTTTTAATCCTTGGTGCTGATCCCAGACAGTCCTTCAGTCCTCTTTCTTATTTCATTAATGTGATCTGGCTCTACACTGTGACCTCTCCCAAGAACCAGATGCAAGGACTTGTTTTGGATTCCTTCAGGCAAGTTCACTTAGGATACTCAGCAAGCTCACCTTCAATTTACAGAGCTCTTTTCATCTTTTTTTCCTTTTAAATTTAGACTATTAGAGCTGAATCGAAGACTTGTGTTTCCTTGGGGGCTGACATGTCCCACAGCCCAAAGATTACCTCGGCCAAGCCAAGACTTTGACCCTGACAAGGCTACTGAGCAGAGGTCTCTAACTTTCCTCCACAAAGGAGGGGTCAGTCAGTCATGAGATAAAAACCCTTCTAAAGCAAACAGCATCATGTACCCTGGAGCTACTTATGCAGAGCCAGAGCCTGAGCCCTGCTCTCAGTTATTAAAGGACCTGTCTGGGCTGTGGTCTATTTCCTGTCCTCTTAAAAGACCTGATGGGGGTTGCATAGGCCTCGGTCACCTGTGATCATCACAACATGCCCTGCATTCTGTAGTGCCCAGGGAAGTGCTCGCCTCCATTCTGCCTGTGGTATGTGACCTTTCCTAATCTGAGACATCCTTGCCACAGAAGCCCCCTACTCTGGGATCATCCTACTTCTATTTCCCCCTTGTTTGTACTGGTGCTTCAGTTGGACTTGCTTCCACAATGGGCTGTGACTCCAGAGGAAGAGATGGGGGCTTTGTGAGCTGGGATGTTCCTCCCACACCTAAGGGGAGCTTCCTATATGTAGCTGCTGAAGATATTGCCTGTCCTAGAGCTTGATTAGATCCCAGAGGCTGTTGGAAGCTGGCTGCTTTGCTTGTTGAAGTGGTCTGGTGCTTTGATTTTGGATCTTTAACTGGTTTAATCCAAACCAGTGCCTTCCCAACCTGGAGAGCAGCTCCCAACTTCTGAGCCATCTCCACTATCTCAGAGTCAAATTCTAGAGAGCTGCTGTCCTTGAGTAGGTTGACTTTCTTCTCTATCTCCTGGTACTGGACCAGGGCACCCCTCCTCTCACCCTGATTGTAGAGCAGCACAGCATAGTTCAGGTTGACTAATGGGTTATATTTATCCAGGTGGAATGCTTCTGTGTAGGCCCTCTCAGCAGTCTTAGGATCTTCCAGGTTGGTCACAGCCACAGTCAAGAGCATGTACAGCTCTCCCATCTTTGGCTGGAAGTTGGTGGCTGCACTGAGAAAATGGAAAGCTGATGCATACTGCTGCATGGTCAAGTAGAGAAGGCCCAAGTTATAGAGAAGCTTCCAATTGAAGGGTGCCAAATAGTTGGCTCATTTCAGACAGCTGATAGCTGCTACATATTTCTTCTTGCCCAAGAAACACATTCCAATGTTATTCCAGAGTGGAAGACTTTCAGGAACAGCACAAGCTACAACTCTGTATTTGGTGAGGGCAACATCAAAGTCTCGGTGGGTCTGCATCATGCTGCCTGCTGACAAGAGGACCTTGTAGTTGGTAGAGTTATAAGTCAGTGCATTTCAAAGGTGTTCCAATGACTTCTGATAAATGCCAAGCTGGAAGTAGAGCAATCCTAAAGTTGTAAGAAGTTCTGTGTTTTCTAGTGAGAACTCCACTGCTTGCTTATAGATTTCAATGGCTTTGTCCAAGTTTCCCTCCAGCAAGTGAATCCTCCCCAGTATCAGGTAAGTCAGATCGTGCCTATTAAGATGCCGGGCATTGTGCAACTGGTATTGTGCCTTGTTGAGCTGTTTCAGATAAATGTAGCCAACCCCTGGTTTATGAAAGATCTCCCAATCTTTCTGGTTAAGTTTAGCTGCTTCATTATGTACTTTGGTAGCAGCTTTATGTTTTTCCAAGAGGTACAAAGATCTGGCCACCTCCTCGAGGTTATCAGCATACTGAGGACTGAGAACAGCACACATCTGAAAGAGTTCTAGGGATTCTTGGATATTTCCTTCCATGCAAAATATCAATGCTTAGACACAGATAGCATATTCACATAGTCCCTGGGTCTCCTGAAGCTGTTCTTTGGTAACAGCCTTACATGTCTCATAATCCTTCTGGTTATAGTGCAGATGATCAACCAATTCTGCTTCTCTAAAATAGGAAACTCTGGAGCTTTTCTTAGCCAGGGTTTTTGAGATTCAGCAAATGAGGGAAACTGAGTTCTCGTTGGGAGTGTCTCCTCAGCCATCTTGGCTCCACCCACTGCTGCATGGCCAGAAGTCCTATAATTTTCTTTATGAACCTTTTATAAAAAATATTTTTGTCATTTCAAGCATATATAAAAATAGAGAAAATATAATGCATCTCCAAATTTCAATCGCCTATTTTAGCAATTGCGTAAAGAACAGAAGTTGCATTTCACCACCTGGAAGGTCAGGGGTTTGTCCTGGGCCAAGTGACCTGTTTCCTCCTTCCTGTGCAGTAGCCACAAAGACCAGACTTTGCCTAGCTGGAGCTTGGTGTGTCTGTCAGAGCAGCTGCTCCTCCTCCAAGGGTGCTCAGATTCCCTACGAAACCCCCTGAGGGGTTAGCAACCACCAGTATCTTGGTCCCAAGATACTGAAGGCAATATATGGGCAAAAAACTGGATTTAAAGTAAAACAAAGCAAACAAAAACCTGGAGTGAGCCTCTTCAACACTAAATTGGTCAAATGAGATGTTCTGATCTTTAGTTACCATATTGCTAAAAAATGTTATATACTAGCTAGATACAGCATTTTAACACCAGTAAACAACCTCAGAAGCCATAAGCCAGAAGGGACTTGTCTCACTATTTACTGTGAAAGCCTGCTAGAGCTCCTGGAAATCTGTTTCTGTGTCTGAGTCTCTGCTCTGGAGGATCAAGATGGTGGTGTGAAAGGATGTTCCTGAAACCTCTCCTAGAAATAACAAACTAAACAGCCAAAATTTGACAAGGGAATCCCCAAGTGACCCAGCCTTAGCTGGGAGATCCACCCACCACAAGAAAACACCTAAAGGTCAGAGAAAGGGAAGCAAATGAGAGAAAGGGAAGGGAGCAATGTGGAGACAGAGCTGAGAAACATGCCCTGGGGTTAGCAGAAGAAGGACCAAGGATGGGGCTAGGAGGAAAGGGGCTGAAGCACAGCATGATCCCGAGAGGGTAGAGAAGTGGACAGTGGAAACCCCATGAGGGGATGGGATAAAGCCCAAGCTGGAGCTCCCAGAATTGATAGGACCTGAATGAACAAAGGTGTGCTAAAGTGCCCAGGAAAAGAAAGGAACCCAGCCAAACATGGCCTAAAACTAGGAGCTGACAGGCACAGGACTTGCCTACAAATTGGCCCTCAATGAGCTTGAGACTAAGTGCCAACAACTGAGGGGTTGCTGACCAGAACAAAACATAATCCCAGGTGAAACACGGGCTTGGAAGAAGGGAAGAAGTCAGTGTCGACAGTGTGAGACCCCCCTATCCTGTGCACTCTTGATGGAGGGTCAGGCTTGTATTGTATCACACACCAGGCACTTCTCAACACTCTTGATGGAAGAGGGGGCTTATGCTGCAGAGTGCACCTGTCCCAGTGCTGAGTGCTCCTGACAGAGGGGCAGGCCTATTTCACAGCTGAGCCAGCACACCTTGGGACAAATAGCACTGATGAACTGCACTGATCCCAATGCCAGACAGAAACTGTGAACATGAAGCCTGGCTGCTTCTCTCTGTTCTCCCCAAATCGCCATTACCCTGTGCAGCAAACAAACCCCGAGCCCTGCCCAACAAGCCCCACCCCCAGGGAACCAGCAGGGGGGCTCAGGGAAACTGTAAAACAAAGGCACAGCAGCCTCTGTCTGCACCAATCTCAGAGGCAAAGAATATCATCACCCACCACCTTTTCCCAAAGAGAAGGCACATTGAAACCAAAGCAACTGAGTCAAAGCAGAGAAGCCTGCCCTCCAGGAAAGTTCCAAGTGAGAAAATCAAACAACCAAGAGAAGATACTGTAAGATCTTCTTCAGCAACACCAACTGGGAAGTGAAAGGAAGACCTCTCCATATCTGCCAGGGGAAAAAGTCCTTATCCTCAGAAAGAGAAACACATCAACTACAATGAGCCCCCATGAGAATAAAGCATCTCAAAGAGAAAATGGAAAATCTCCAGGAAAAAACAACTTATAGATTTGAAAATATGTGATCCAAGTGACACAGAATTCCAGACTGTACTCCTAAGACTACTCAGAGAGCTCAAGGAATGCTGACTGAGTACTCAGACCCAGATAAATGATCTCAGAAAGGAAATCTCTGAGCAAAAGTAACACTTTAACAAAGAAATTGAAACTATAAAAGAAGAATCAAATAGAAATTCTGGTGATAAACAATGCAATTAAAAAAAAAAAAAAGAACATGAACTAACTAGCATAGAAGCAGGGCCGACCACATGAAGAAAAGAGTTAGCAACATCAAAGATAGAAACACGGAGGTTAAACAGAAGGAAAATGATAGAGATTTGAGAACTAAAAGGAAAGAGAAAGATCTCTACAAGAACTATCTGACTCCATTAGAAAGAACATTAGAATAATAGGAATACCAGAAGAAACAGAACAAAATTCTAGTGAGAGCTTAATAAAACAATTAGTAGACAAGAACTTTGCAAATCTATGGGAAGAACTGAAACCCCAAATTCAAGAAGAAAATAGGATCCCCAGCCATCTGAACCCCACCAGACCTCCTCCCAGGCACATTATACTGAAGATGTCAAAAATCAAAGACAAAGAAACAATTCTCAAGGCAGCCAGGGGAAAAACAATTATAAACTAAAGGAAAGCCCATCAGGCTGTCATCAGACTTCTCAGCAGAAACTCTTCAAGACAAGAAAGAGTGGAATCATATATTCAAAATATTAAAAGAGAGAAACTACCAGCCAAGAATAATCTATACAGGAAAGTTATCCTTCAGATATGAAGGAGGAATAAAGACCTTTTCAGACATACAGAAGCAGAGAGAATTCTCCAACACAAGGCTGGCACTCCTAGAAATACTGAAGGAGGCTATTTGACCTGAAACAAAAAGCCAAAATAAATGGCAGAGAGTCAGGACAACAAAAACATAAAAAGGAAGAAGTAAAGGTTTAAATTCCCCAAAAAGAATAGAAATTAAAGGTATGCTTAAGAAAAGGAAGCACTACATATATGAAACTTTCCTTTGCATGAACCTTATGGTAACTACTAAAGAAAAACAAAACAAAACAAAAAACTGGAACCAAGACACACAACCAAAAAAAAAAATAAATAAAAAATAAAAAAAGAAGAAGAAAGGAAAAAGGAAACAGAAGGAAAAGTCATAGAATACCATCAAAATAAAAAAACAGACAGTGAGAAAAAAGCAAAGCAAATAAGAAACCAAGACACCAAACAACCAAAAGCCAGAAGACAAAATGGCCATAGGAAATCTTCATATATGAATCATCACCCTAAATATAGATGGACTGAACTCACCAATAAAAAGACACAGAGTAGCTGACTGCATTAAAAAACAAAAGCCATCTGTATTCTGTGTCCAAGAGACACATCTCAGCCACAAGGACAGAGACAGACTCAAAGTGAAAGAGTGGAAAACAATACTCCAAGCAAATGGCATCCAGAGAAAAGCAGGAGTTGCCATACTGATGGCTGATGAAACAGACTTCAGGATAAAAAAGGTAATAAGAGGCAAAGGTGGACATTTCATAATGATAAAAGGGACACTATAACAACAAGAAGAATGACACCCATCAATATATATGCCCCAAACAGGAAACACGAAAATTTACAAAGCAACTACTTAAAGATCTAAAAGGTGAAACTAACAGAAAACACAATTATAGTAAGGGACCTAAACATCCCCTTGACATCCATGGACAGATTATCCAAACAGAAAATAAGTAAGGAAATATTAGCTCTAAATGATACATTACAACAATTGAACATAATTGACATTTACAGGACACTCTGTCCCACAACACAAGACTATACACATTTCATTCTAGTGCACAGGGAACATTCTCAGGGATAGACCACTTGCTGGGACACAAAACTAGCCTCAGCAAATTGAAGAAGATTGGAATCATATAAAGCATATTCTCAGACCACAAAGCCTTGAAATTGGAGACAAACTGCAAAAAAGGCAGGAAAAAGCACATATACCTAGAGATTAAGCATGTTATTTTAAAATGACTCTATCAAAGAAGAAATAAAATAAGAGATTAAAAAATACATAGAAACCAGTTACAGTGAAAATACAACATATCAAAATTATTGAGATACAATGAAAGCAGTAATAAGAGGGAAATTTATATCATAACAGGCCTATCTCAAGAAACAAGAAAAAAGCACAAGGAAACAACCTAACATCCCATCTTAAAGAACAAGAAAAAGAAGGGAAAAAAGCTCAAAGTTAGCAGAAGGAAGAAATTAATAAAAATTAGAGCAGAACTAATTAAAATAGGGAACAGAAAAATGATAAAGAAAATGAATATCATGAAAAGCTGCTTCTTTGAAAAAAAAATTGACAACCACCTGACTAGGCTCTCCAAGGACCAAAGAGAAAAAAACACAAATAATCAAAATTAGAAATTAAAGGGGAGAAATTGTGACTGATACCACAGAAATAGAAAGGATCATAAGAAAATATTATGAAGGACTATATGCCACCAATTTAACAACCTTGAATAAATGGACAAGTTTCTAGAAGCATATAGTCTACCTAGACTGAACTAATAAGAACTGGACAGGGGATGTACCCTGGTGGTGTAGTGGCTAGGCTCTGGCGCTCTTACCACCATGGCCTGGGTTTGATCCCTGCTCAGGGAATCAACCAAAAACAACAACAACAACAAACAAACAAACAAACAAACAAAAAACTGGACAATCTAAATAGACCAATCAACAGTAAGGAAATTGAAACAATCATACAAAACCTCCCCAAAGGCAAAAGCCTAGGCCCAGACAGACTCACCAATGAGTTTTTCAAAGAGGAACTAATAATGCCTCTTCTCCTCAGACTCTTCCAAAAAACTGCAGTAGAGGCAATACTTTCCAACTCAATCCACAAGGTCAATATAACTCAAATACCAAAGCCTATTAAGAATAACACACAAAAAGAAAACTATAGACCAATACTTCTGATGAACACAGGTGCAAAAAATTCTAAACAAATTACTAGCAAATAGAATACAACAATGCATTGAAAACAAAAACAAAACAATGTCACCCCAATATATTTAAAAATAAAAAAAGACAAACCAATGCATTGAAAAGATTATACACGATGATCAAGTGGGGTTCATCCCATGAATACAAGGATGTTTCAACATATGCAAATCAATCAATGTGATACACCACATAAACAAACTAAAAGATAAAAGCCACATATCAGTTGATGCAGAAAAAGCATTTGATAAGATACACCAGTTTATGGTCAAAACACTGAATAAAATGAGTATAGAAGGAAAGTACCTTAACATAATGAAGGCCACATATGACAAACCCTCAGCTAATATCATACTGAATGGGGAAAAAGTGAAATCTAGTCTCCTAAAATTAAGAACAAGACAGGGATGTTTCCTGTCAGCACTGCTATTCAATAGAGTACTGGAAGTTCTGGCTAGAGCAATCAGGCAAGAAAAAGGAATAAAAGGCATCCAAATCGGGAAAGAAGAAGTTAAATTGTCACTTTTTGCAGATGACATGATCCTTTATATAGAAAAATTTAAAGGCTCTATCAAAAAACTATTAGAAATAATAAACAAATACAGGAAAGTTGCAGGACATAAAATCAATGTATAAAAATCAATTGAGGGTTCCCTGGTGGAATAGTGGCTAGGCATTGGTGCTGTCAATGCCATGGCCTGGGTTCAATTCCCAGCCAGGGAACTACCCCCCACCAAAAAACAAACAAACAAAAAAACAAACAAAAAAATTGAATTTCTATATACCACCAAAGAAACTTCAGAAAAAGAAATGAGACAAGCAATGTCTTTTGTGATCGCAAGAAAAAGAATAAAATATCTAAGAATAAACTCAGGGTTCCCTGGTGGTGTAGTAGCTAGGCTTTGGCGCTCTCAATGCCATGGCCTGGGTTCGATTCCCAGCCAGGGAAGAGCCCCCGCCCCCCAAAAGAATAAACTTAATGAAGAATGTGAAGGATTTATATACTGAAAACTATAAGACACTATTAAAAGAAATTGAAGAGGACACAAAGAAATGGAAAGATATTTTGTGTTCATGGATGGAAAGATTTAACATTGCTAAAATGGCTACATCACCCAAAGCAATATATAGATTTAACGCAATTCTCATAAAAATCCCACAGACATTCTTTCAAGAAATAGATAAAAAGAATAGTCAGATTCCTATGGAGTTATAAAAGACCCTGAATTACCAAAGCAATTTCACATAAAAAGAATAAGGCTGTAAATATCACACTCCCCAATTTCAATCTATACTACAAAGCATTAATAATCAAGACAGCTTGGTATTAGCAGAAAAACATACACACAGACCAATAGAACAGAATAAAACATCCAGTAATAAACCCACAAATATATGGACAGATAATATTGACAAAGGAACAAAATATATACAATGGAGAAAAGAAAGCCTCTTTAGTAAATGGTGCTGGGAAAATTGGAAAACCACATACAAAAGAATGAATCTGAACTGTGAACTGTCACTGTATAATAAAATTAAATGGATTAAACACCTCCACATAAGACCTGAAAAAATAAACTCTATACAAGAAAACATTGGCACTAAACTTATACACCTTGGGTTTAGGGAGGACTTTATGAACCTGACCTCAAAGGCAAGGGAAGTAAAAGCAAAAATAAATGAATGGGACTATATCAAACTGAAAAGCTTCTACACAGCAAAAGAAACTGTCAACAAAGCAAAGAGACAACCAATCAAATGGGAAAAATTTTTGTGGACAATGCCTCTGATATGGGGCTAAATTGAAAATATATAAAGAACTGGTACAAGTCAACAACAAAAAAAACAAACAATCCAATTCAAAAATGGGCAGAAGACCTGAACAGATACTTCTTCCAGGAACACATACAAATAGATAACAGATACATGAAAAAAAATGCTCAGCCTCACTAGTTATTAGGGAAATACAAATCACAACCACAATGAGATACCACCTCACACCTGTCAGAATGACTGTTATCAATGAGATAAGGAATAACAAGTTGGAGAGGGTGTGGAGAAATAGGAAACCTCATACACTGCTGGTAGAAATGCAAACTGGTACAACCACTATGGAGGACAGTATGGAGGTTCCTCAAAAAACTAAGAATAGAGTTACCACATGACCAGCAATTCCACTTCTGGGTATCTACCCCCAAAATTTGAAAACCTTAGTCCACAAAGATATATGTACTCCAATGTTCATTGCAGCACTATTGATCATGGCCAAGTAAGGAAATAGCCAAAGTGTCCTTTGATAGACAACTAGATAAAGAAGCTGTGGCACATATACACAATGGCTGAATACTACTCAGCCATAAGAAAAGATGAAATAGGATCATTAATGACAACATGGATGGACCTTGAGACCATCATGCTAAGCAAAATAAGCCAGACAGAAAAAAAAAAAGAATAATATGATTTCACTTATATGTGGAACACAAAACTGGAAGCAACAAAGAAACAAAAACTCATGGACACAATCATTAGTTTAGTGGTCAGTGGTTATCTGAGGATATGGGGGGAGGTTGGTTGGGGAGAAGAAACAGGGTCTCAAATACATGGTGATGGAAAGAGAACTGACTCTGGGTGATGAACACGTAGCACAACACATAGATGATGTATTATAGAATTGTACACTTGGAACCTATGTAATTTTTACTAACCAATATCACTCCAATAAATTTTACAATACAAAATTGAATTAAAAAAGAACAGAAGTTCTTAATTTTATTTTAGTCCACTTTACTTTTTTTCTTTAGGGTAGTACTATTTGTGTCTTATTTCCTTGAGGTCTTAAAGGTATTCTTCCATATTTTCTTTTGAAAGATTTATAGTTTTTTCTCTTTTACATTTAGACCTTTAATGTACTTGAATTTGATTTGCATATAATTTGAATAAAGATCCAGCATCATTTATTAAATAGTCTCTCCTTCCCCTCTGTCAAAAATGACAAATATGCCTGGGTCTATTTCTGAGCTCTCCATTAGACTCCAATTGCTCTATTTGTCAATCCAGGTTTTGCTATTGGTGTCTGTCTTGATTTCCCGTGATAGTCATAGTATGGCTTCCCAGATTGCTATCTTCTAATTTTGCTGAGACTTGCTTTATTGTCCTTTGGTCCATTTTTGTAAAGGTTTTGCGTGTTGTTGCAACATCTACAAATGTCCACTTATTCAAGTTTGTTTGTTGTGTTATCAAATTTACATATGTTTTTCTGTTTCTGTTTCTTTTTACATTATTTTTTATTTTAAATCTATATTCTTTTTTTAATGTTAGACTTATTGGGGTGACATTGGTTAGCAAGAAATACATATGCTCCAGGTGTACAATTCAGCAGGGCATCATCAACTTGTTGTATAATAAGTTCACCATCTAGTGTGAGTTCTCCTTC
Organism: Lyroderma lyra; assembly: GCA_004026885.1. NCBI lineage: Eukaryota > Metazoa > Chordata > Mammalia > Chiroptera > Megadermatidae > Lyroderma > Lyroderma lyra. Next base: position 13,299 of record PVJL010016086.1, read on the forward strand.
CATAACCATATATTTAGCTCCCTCTCCCTCCTCTCCCACCCCTTTCCTTTTCTCCCTTCCCCTCCTGACTTGTCCCCAAATAAACATTAAACTATTGATTGTGTCCATGGGTTATTTGTTTGTTCATTTTGTTTTTTTTTTCTTTGTTGCTTTCAGTTTTATATTCCACATATGAGTGAAGTCATACAGTTCTTGGTTTTTTCTGTCTGGCTTATTTTGCTTAGCATGATGATCTCCAGATCCATCCATTTTGTTGTAAATGGCAATATTTCATCTCTTCTTATAGCTGAGTAATATTCCATTGTGCATATGTACCACAGCTTCTTTATCCAGTCATCTGTCGCAGGGCACTTTGGTTGTTTCCATGTTTTGGCCACTGTGAACAGCACTGCAATTAACACTGGGATACATAAGTCTTTGCAGACAAAGGTTTTCAAGTTTTTGGGTAGATCCCCAGAAGGGGGATTTTGCTGGGTCATACGATATCTCGGCTCCCAATTTTCTGAGGAAACTCCTTGATCTTTTTGAAACTTGTTTTTAAGCATTTTGGGGACAGATCTAGAGTAGCTTGTACTCCAGGCTAGTTTAGCCCCACTACTGTAGGAGACTTCCCCAGGGTCTTTGCTGAATGCACCATATATAAGATTTAATGAGTTCTCTCCACTCTGACTGATGGATGTTTGAAGAATTTCCAGCATGGCATGAATCCAGGGAATATTTGACTTACAGATCTACAAGAAATTGTTCTTTTCCTGGCAATTGTTTGCCCAGCCTCATGAAATTTCACCCTTGGTCAGGTTTATATTCAGCCCAACACTTAAGGAGACCCCTACACAGATTTCTGGAGCTTTCTCTGTGCAGATTCCTCCTCACTGGTGTTTCACCCTGTAATTCTGCCTTGGCATCTCTGAACTCTATCTCTGCCTGTTTCCTCAGTTCAATGAACCTCTGTTTGAGATCCTCTCCTTGTGTTGTAGTCCAGAGATTGCCTCCAGGCAGAAAGCCTGGGCAATTATAAGGTTCATCTCACTTGTTTCCCTTCACAATCCTGCACAACCTGTTTTCAAATGAAAATGGTCTGGTCGTTTTGCACAGCTTCTTTTTTCTTTTCAAATGGCAGGAGGGCAAGTCTCATAGTAGTTATCAAATCTTCAGCTTTTTAATGTTATTTTCTTTGTGATTCTTTCTATTATACAAATCCGAGAAAATAATTATCATTCTCTCAGAAATATAACAGCCTTTCAAAGAGAAAGAGATGGGTTTAATAGTAAGAATGGAGGAGGGATTTTAAAAGATCCTATAATAGGAACAATAAGTATTAGGATCTGATCATTGTACATGGTGTGTTTTGTGAGTGTGTGCACACATGCACGCGCATGTATATGACAATAACAAGACATTAAAGATGACTTAAAGTTATAACAAAGATGGTAGAGTCACTAAAAGTAAGGCTTTCAGCCAAATGAGAAGATTTGTCATCATCTTGAGGTAATATCATTTTCATTTTCATTATTGTTTTTAACAATTTGAGTAAGAAGATGAAGATATATAACTGAAGAAAACATGACATTGTTAAAGAAGTAACCCTATGTAAACAATGAAATGTTGTATAAAAAGCACTGAACTGCTAATTGGAAATTTTGCATTTAGTTTTTGTTCTGCCATTCATAAGCTATGCAGCCCTACAGCCTATGAGCCTTAGTTTCTTTGTTCCATGGGGAAAATGCCAGTCATGCCTACCTCCCAGGAGAGGCTCAAATGAAATAATGCATGGGAGAATGCTTTCTAAACCACTTCATCATCCAGAAGTAAGATATCAGTCACTGTGTGGTTGTTATTATTTTGCTTAGAAATCTCAAGATGTTGAAGCTCAGAATAAAGCTTCAAACAAAGCCAGATAGTTAAAATCTTTGAGGTCTTCCTGTAAGTGTCATTGAAGACAGAAACAGTAACTAGGTGGGAAAGAACAGGTATGGGAACCAACCATAAACAAAACCTTAGAGAGAGAAACAAGTTGTATTTTTATCTGGGCCCCCAGGACAGATTATGCTTCTCAGAAAAGAGCGCTGAGCAACACTTTGAGGAAATTAGAGCAGAGAGTTTAAAGGCTGGAGTGGGGAGATTAGGGGTGTGCTAGGGAGAAGTGAGGACACTGGCTGAGAAGAAACTAAGAGAGATGGCTGGAGAGGGAGATAGAAATATGTGGGAGAGAAAAGTGGTTTATCACCACTGTTGTTTGGCTGAAATGGGGTTGAGTGGTAATTATAAAAATAAGGCCAGTTAATTATAAAAATTCAAATGTAACAGAAAGGAAAGTTCTCAACTCTTTTTCACTTAGGAGAGATGCCCAATCCTAATAATTTTATGTATGTTCTTTCACACTTTTCCCCAATGCATACACAACATATGTAATACAAACACTCATGCCAGATGACAACCTCTAAGCTTTGAACTTCTCTCTGCCATTTGCTTCTTAGTCCCTGGGCTTGTTCTCCCCTTAACACCCAGGTTGACTTTTCTTTTCTTTTTTTTTTTTTAAATTCATTTTTATTGTTAGACTTACTGGGGTGACATCTGTTAGCAAGGATTACATAGGTCTCAGGCTACAATTCTACAGTGCACTGTCAGCTTGTTGTATAATAAGTTCACAACCTAATGTGACTTCTCTTTCCATCACCTTATATTTAGCTTCCCTCCCTCCTCTCCCACTCCCTCCCCTTTCTCCCCTCCCTGACCCACACGTCCCCAAATAAACATTAAACTATTGATTGTGTCCATGGGTTGTTTGTTTGTTCATTTCTTTTTTCTTTGCTTTCAGTTTTATATTCCACATATGAGTGAAGTCATACAGTTCCTTGTTTTTTCTGTCTGGCTTATTTCACTA
>PVJL010016087.1:0-22093 GCA_004026885.1 Lyroderma lyra
GGGGGGGGGGGGTGGAGGAAAGGACGAAAAAGAAAGGAGAGCAGAGCGCGCAGCAGAGCGGGGAGAGAGACGCGAACGGTGCAGAAGTGCAGACCGCGGAGCAGCGCCCCGGTGCTGTTAACTAACCTGGTTAGTTCTTTGTGAGCTAAGTTTTCTCCTTGCCATTTGCTCGTGCGGATGCCTGTTGCTTTGTAAAGTACAGTAGCTCCCTGTGTCTCTGCATTGTTCCATTCAGGAGAGAAACTTAATCCCTGTCAATATGTAACATATGCCATAAAGGGAAAGAATCGGAGACAAAAACTGACTTAACGTGCCCTTTCAACGTGTCCCGCGCAAATGCTTTATTCCTCTTCCCATGAAGTTCCTCTTTTACGTCCCCCCTTGACTCGGCAAAGGGAGACTCCAGAAGTTTTTGAGAGCTCCCCACGAAAGGCGACTAGTGGTCGGAGTTACTTCGTGTGCTAATGACTTGATCTGAAAAGAGGAAGTTCCTTCTTTGTAAAGTGACAACTGAAAACATCCAAGGTTTACTAACGCTCGGGCACAATTAGAAATTGAGATCCCCTGGTTTAAGAAGAAGCCCTTAACAAAGGCTCAGGGATGAGTGGAGCCAAAATTTGAGGTTGAGGAGCAGCCTGGTTTTGACACACTGCCAACTCTCCACTGTTTGACTTAGAAGGGGGAGGGAAAGAAAGGATGAATTAAATCCTTAGTTAATCCCCAAACCTTTTAACCACAGTTCCAGCCTTCTCTTTCTCCACGTCTTGTAGGGGAGCTGCTATCATGCAGCACAAGAGGCTGAAGTGAGTTTTGCCTCTTCCCTTTTACTGTGGCCAGAGGGTTGGAGGAGGAGGTGACCTCTGAGGTCCAGTCCAGGCCTGGAGGACGTGATAATGAACAGGGAGACGATGACAAGGCCAAGAGAAGGTCAGGCAGCTCCTGAGTCTGGTTAATCCACCAGCAAGCAGGATTGGACTCCACCAGAGGAGGATTTTATTACAGCTCTAGAAAAGTGTCAAGTGTCGAACAAGGACATCTTTCTCCTTATCTGCTAGGGAAATCCTTGAGCTTTTGAGAGACTGAAATAGCAAACTTGGCCTTCCATCTCTATAGGTGTGTCACCAGGAAGATTTTCCTTTGCATATCTCATGAGAGCCGAAGAATACGTAAGATGGAGGTAGAAGACATTTAGAATTAATGTTCTCTCTTTTATAAATTAAAAAAAAAACAAAACCTGACAAGAGGCATGAAACACATAAATATGGAAAACCTGATGGAGCCCTAACAGGCATGTGCATACAGGCATTTCTGCCTATATACATACCTGCACTGTTGCTTGCAAAAAGGTGAGGAAAAGCAGGTTGCTCAACTTCAGGTTACTTACTTCATGTCGTGTATCAATTAAAAACAGGAGAGCTTCAAAACCCCCATTTTTAACCTGTTAGGAAAGTCAAGGGCGTACAAGGATCCACCCTTTTCCTCACCCAGGAAAATGGATAAGTACCAATTCACAACAAACAGGCCCTGTTCTGGGTGTGCTTTTCTCTTTCAGAAAGATTTATTTTACAAATCTCTCCAAGACTAGCAAATGCTTATAAGCTAATGAGTATTAGAGAGTTACTGTAAAAATACTTGACTGGTGTTACCTGAAATCTTCATCAGGTTAAAAAAACACATCGACTGAAATAAACTCCCATTTATGCAGCTGTGTTACATATCTCCCTTTTACACACTGGAGCTTTCGACTATGCGTGTTTTTGTTTGTTTGTTTGTTTTTTGCTTCTATCAGAAATATTAGCTGAAGAGTTCCGACTATAATCGGTCCATAAAATGGGATAGTTTATCTAGCACCACATCCTCTTTTCACACATAAACATCACTCATTAAGCAGATCAAAAGGGGAGAACAGATGGTGGCAGATGGAATAATAGCAACAGTGGTAATGGTACACACCATGGCAGACCAATAGCAGAGTGGTGTGGTTAAGAGAGGAACTGGTAGCCACTCGTATGCTAGTCTAGATTCCTTCCTGCTTTGGAGAGAAATGCTGGCTAGATGTTTTGAGTCAGAGATTTCTGCCTTGGAGTTCTGAAGGACATGCCAACGTATAGCAAGATGGCCACCTCAGTAAAGTCTCTGATTGGTATTATGTGAGGTTGCACTATTAAGTTTGCAAACCCATCCTAGAAAAAGTGCTCCATACCTCACTGCTGAATGTCACTATGGTCACCTTCAAAGTACTCCCCTTGGGAAGCTCAGCACCTATGCCAGTGGCTAGTCCACCCTTCAAAGCAATTTTGGATCTCTTTTTCTGGAATGGCCATCAGAGCTCTCGTTGTCCCCAACACCTGACAATGAAGTTCGTGAACTTGCCACCATGGGCTTACGCTGGCAGCACGGTACAGACAACTTGGGAAGGTGTTGTAACCTCGGCAAGAAGTGACATTCCGCAAAGAGGTATGTAGCACTTTTTCTAGGACGAATTTGCGAAACTAATTGTCTGACCTCTTATTTTAAAGTCAAGCTCTCAGTCATTTGCTGAATCCTGGTGGTGCCCACCCCAGTGTTTCATGCTTCCAGTCCCTATGCTACAGCACTTCCTTGTCTGCTGGGGACGCCCAGAGAAAGGAGGACACGCAGTTGCATAGCCAAGCCTTACATATGGCCCAGCAAACTCCAAGCTTCGGGAACTGCAGAGAAAGGAGAACAAAATCAAGTTGGGTTAGGGTGACAGAGGTAAATTTGGGGGATGAGCTAATTTTGATAATTACCCAAGTTAACGCAAGATCTGTAACGTTGCTTTTACACCCACCATCTCATCAGACCACTCCGTGAGGTTGGTTAAGCCCTCCCCCCATTGCACGCACGTGGAAACTGAGGCTCGGAGAAGTGCAGCGACCTGCCTCAGGCCCCACTGGCTGGAACTGGCCTTTGGACGAGGTCTTCCGACTCTGAGTCGCTCTCACCCCACACCCATACACGCAGATATACCTATGGACGTACGTGTGTGTGTGTGTATACGCCATGGTGTCCGTCTGACGCAGGCCCGGCAAAGGCAGGCAGGCTAGCCGGGCTTTACTCTGGGCCTACGTTACCTGACAGCGCAAAGTATCTTAGTGCAGCCTACGGCTCCTCTGCCTCCCACCTCCGTGCCAAAATCATAGAATACCCTAGGTAATCCGGGCCGGCGCTGGGCCGCCTGGTCGAGGCCTCCTGCAGCGTGCGGGCGGGGCGCTGGCCCAGCGCCTCCCTCCCCTGCAGGTATCCACGGAAAAGGCGCCGGCCAGCGTCTGAGCAGCGCGGCAGCCCCGGCTGCTGTAATACTGTTTACTGGCTCCCTGCACAATATATTAGGTGAAATGAAAGCAGAAGCAAGCGTGTCAGGGCTGTCTGAAGCATCAGTCCAAATGGTACGGATTTAACAATACTTAATTTAAAAAACACCGGCTTGGACAGGAGCAAGCTGTTAACATTCAGTGTGCTTTATGGCAGGAAAGAGTGAGCTAAACTTGCGGAATTTCTCTCCCCGGGGAGAGTCCATTACAGGGTTCGCGCCGGAGCCACCTGTCTCTTGCAGAGGCTGGGCCTGCTCGCTGGGCCCTCCAGTTGCCGTCACTGAGGTTGCAAGGACAGAGGGCCCTCTGGAAAGAACTCGGGGGTGCAGAGCAGTGACGAGCCGGGTAGGGCCTCGTCTCCCCTCTTGAAGGAAGTGGTTATGGCAGGGCCTGAGCCTTACTCTCCTCACGGGCATGTGTGGAAATTGTTTCATTTCCCTGGCTAATTCTGAAAATTAAAGGGAGCAAAAAAATGGTGTGAGAATAAGATAAAACTGGAGGAAGGCGACGGCGAGTCTCAGGCACGGAGCTACAACTGGAGCCGTAGCCTATAGCTCTCCAATTCACCTAACTCCCATTAACACCCACGCGACTGGAGAGTCTGCTACAATTTTCAAATCATCCTGCACACGTGACCTAACAGGATAGGGGCAGAAACTCTATAAGGTAGACAGTAATTCTTATCCTCAACTTACAGACGAGGAAACTGGTGCTCCGTTTTCATAAGCAGGTTCATCAAAATTAGTTATTAGTCAGTGAAATATTGGAGCTATATCTAAGGTGGTCTTAAAAACACTTTTTATTATTAAATTTACTGGGGTGACATTGGTCAGTAAAACTATATAGGTTTTCAAGGGTAGAATTCTATCGCACATCATCTATGTGCTGTACTGTGTGTGGCTAAGGTGGTTTGACTTTCTCCTAGAAAACTCTTTGAGAGGTTAATGAAAATAGCTGCATTTGTTGAGTCTCCCATGTGCCAGGCACTATTCTACATACTTTGTATTTATTATTTCATTTAATTCTTATACCAACTCTTTAGAGTAGGTACACTTTATTATCCTCATATGGGTGTTATTTATGGTGGATAAGCCATCAACATTCATCCCAACCAGTGCTTTCCTGAAACATACAGGCCAGAAACCTGGAAAGTACATTTCCCAGACTCCCTTGCAGCTAGGCTGCTAAATGTAATTTAGATTTGACCCCTAGCAGCACTCCTATATGACCTGCAAGGCAGAAGTGAGGCAGAGACCACGCTTTGCTCCCCAGGCTTATAAAAATGGCTATCGAGCAATCTGGTTTGGCTGCAGCCATGTTAGCCAGCCATTGCCCTTTGTGAGTGTCAGGAGGTAGGCTTGGGGCATGCAACTCACTGGTTGGATCAGGGGAGGTGGACATGCTTCTTGCACCCTGACATTTCTAGTCAGCAGGTGACTTCCTGGTTGCGAAAAAGGCAGCCACTTCTGTCGTTTTCTGTTACTGCAGAGTGACATGGAGTCTTCAGAAAGCTCAGATCTGCATGTTTTCTTCATTGGCGATGCCACTATTCTGTGAGTTGATTAATACCCTATCAGATAATACTTTCTGCTTGTATTAGCAAGGGTAAGTACTGTTCTCGGGCACAGATATATCCTTGATGGATACTCATATAAATAGCACTGCCTCTTTGCAGAGCAAAAGGCCCCAGGAGTTTAGAGAATGAGTTCACTGCCAGTTTGAGGACTCAGTGAGAAGCACCTAAATGGAGGAAATAGACATTAAAAAGGACCTGGAGGTATAGAGTCTTTTATGAGATGAAAAGAAGAGGGGAAGGACTTGCAGGTGAGGCGCACAGAGAAAGTAAGAACCTTTTCCTCACCCTGAGCCACCATCTTGGGCTGTTCAAAGGGGAACAAACATGTTTTAAAATTCCTTGTCCCACAGTCTTCCCTCCTTACAAAGTGTCTAGCACTGCAGGTTCCATATGAAAAGAACACAACAAATTGTAAAATGTGTTTTGATTCATTTCTAGCTGCCTAGAGCACGCAGAGCCTCAGTTCACGTGTCTTCCTACTGCCTGCAGTGCTTCATTCAGGATTTCTCACACTGCAAGGACCTGGTTAGAATCTGTGCCCCAGGCCAGTAGCAGAGGGAGGCTCTGGAGACTGCTAAGTGGTGGGCAAAGAATCCGGATTTCGAGCCAAGAGGTTCAAATCCTAGCTGTTCCACAGACTGCCAGGAAGACTTTAAGGAAATAAATGGCTGAAAGTCTTTGAGCCCCATTTATTTTTGTTTGGTTTTGATGTTTGTTTTATTTTGTTTTGTTTTGTTTTAAGCTGTTAAATGATGAGAGTAACACTCAGCACTGCAGAACTGCTATGGGCAGTGGAGTGAGGGGTTTGCAGTCTAGCTCAGAGCCTGATACGAAGCAAGTGCTCAATAAAGCACGACCATGCTAGCTGGAGGGTACATGAGTGTCCACTGTACTCATCTTTCAACGTTTCCATGTGCTTCAAAATCCTAATAAAATATTGGAAAATATGATCATGAATTCGATTCTAATTCTAGGATTTCCACTCCCCCTGGAAAACCAAACAGACAAACACACACACTCATAACAGGCACTGAATTGCTTTGGGAGGATAGAATTGTTCACCACCCCCAAACCGGCCATCTTCCTTCCCCCATTTTCTACATTGTTGGGGTTATATCATGGATCTCAGAAGTTGGTTACGGAAGTACATTCAACCAACACTTATAAAGCACCTACTGTGTGCAGGGCATGATAAATGGAAAATTCTGGCAACAGATAAATTGCCTTTGGTAGCCTTTTTGACAAGAGAGACACCAATTGAATTGATGAGGTTTGAATTATGGTTGTAATAGTCACATATTAAATCCAAATGTAATATATAAATCCAAGGCCCTTGGTTCTTAGTTCAGGACTATTTCCATGACATCATCCTCTACAGATAAAATAATTATACCAGAGCCAGACAATAAGGTGAAAGGGTGTTAACAGATTTATAGACAATACAGGGAGAGTGGGATTGAAATGCAAAAGCCAAATTCTTCAGCTTGGCATTCAAGAGCCTCCCTGATCTGCTTCCGGCCCCAGGAGAATACAAAATCATGCTTTAGGCAACTGGAATGCCTGCTATCACCCGGTCCTCCAAGTCCTACCCTTTCCATGCATTTGTTCAGCCTGTCCCTTCTGCCTGGAAGGCCCTCCCCCACATCTCAGCCTTGCTAAAATCCATTTTAACTTTTACAGCGTAGCCCACACGTCAGCTCCTCCATAAAGCCTTGTGTATAATTGACAGGAGAAATATTCTTGTTAAATTAACATGTGAGTTAATGAACGTGTACTACATCCACAGATACTGCAGCAGGAAAAGAGGAAGCAGGAAAATTCCAAAAGATGCAGGCTTCTGAAAACTAAGGAAAAATGTAATTGAAAATGGAAATAAAATTTGAATTTCAGGATAGTAAGTCCACTGTGAAAAATCAAGAGTCCTCTTCCTCTAAAATAAAATAGATCCTTGTGAGCCTGCGATTTTATTCCTGTTGTATGTTGGTTATATTTGCTAATACCAACTAGATGAATAGTTTCCCTGTTAGAAAGATTATGTCATTGCACAAGTATAAATACTGTCAAAAAACTAAAAAAAAAAAACGGTCAGATAATGAAATACTGAAAAAGCACCCATAACTAAAAATCATTTATAGTTTTTGATTTTTTTGTTTTTTTTAGGTTTCAGAAAAGGACATAGAGTTTGTGGGGGAAATGGATATTTTATCTTTCCTACTTGAAAATGTGGTGGTCTTATCTTTTGAAAAGACTTACAAGAAGGAAATTGCTATGTATGGCAAAAGGGAAGAAACTGTATAGGGTAACAACATGAAGAATTAAATACAAGCCAACAATGAAAACAGGTGTCCTGGTGGGAAAATATGGGGTGCAATTGGGAGAAATAAGTAAAAGAACCCAGAGATGTATTTATTTTTTTACACATGTGTTTCCTGGAAGACAAATCCAATACTGGTTTCACAGCACAGAAACTAGAATTTGTAGAAAGTATAGGGGTCCAAGGATAAAGGAGCAAACCCCTCCTCCTTAGATGTGAGCATAGGGTCGGAGCCAATCACGAAAGCCTTTGGGAATGGCTGAGGGACACAAGTCGTCCCCTGAGGTTTCCTGCACTGAAGGCCAGCAAGCTAAGTATGCTGAGTGGTTCCTGAGCATGCTTCTAGGAGAAAGACCAGTGGAGGGATGTCTAAGGTGGGCAAAATAAAGAGGGGGCGAGGTCCAAAGCCCATGGTGGTGGTGGTTTTGTCATGGTCTGCTTTGGAGAGGTACATCCTTGTCTAAAATGTCACATAGGCCTAGCGCTTGGCTTTGGTGTTTGGTCAAGTCTTCCCTTTGCTTTTCTCCACCTCTGCCTCTGTGTCCTCCTTCCTGTTCTAATGCTTGGACCGAGGTAGAAATGTTCTTGTTGGCTGCGGAATGGCCTTACAAGTAGAATGTTTACCATAATCATATGCATTTACTTTTGCTCTTCAACAGCTAGGTTTTTAAACTCGTACCTGCATTGTAAGGGGAAAATATTTAAATAACGTATCTGTGGCAGAAATAACAGCTATCTCCCAGTGTCTTTTACTGTTTTGGTAACAAACATACATGGCTACCCAGAAGAGAGTTGTTTTCTAGCTTCTCTTGCAGCTATGTGTGCTGACCATGTGCCAAAGTTTTCCTTAGGGAGATATAAGTGGAAGTAGTAGGTGCAATCCCAAGCAGTGTCCTTGAGGAAAAGGGCGTATCTTGCTTCACTCTTTCCTCCTTTTCGTGGCTAGAATGAAAGTGTGAAAGCTGGAGCACTCAACTTTGACCATTAGATAACCTTGAAGTGGTTACTATGCACCAGAAAAAGGGGCCTGGCTGCCTGACACCCTGGAATATTTTAATGGTCCTGGACTGTCTGCCTTCAGACTTTCATGAGAGAAAAAGTATTTAATACAACATGTAGGTTTTAACATAATATATGGGTGGCAGAACAATTAAAAACCTATTAAACAAATAGGCAAGCTATATGTTCCTCTCCCAGCTTAGAGACCATCAGAAAGATAAGAGCCTGGCCCATTTCACGCAGGCCTCTTGCAGAACTGTCATAGCAAATTTATGCATAAATATCATGCCTTTGGCTTTAGCTAATGGCCAACATAGAAGTGTGTATATGTGGAATACTTTTGAGATCTTGTAAAATTATCTAGAACAATGTTGCTTATGTAGTTCTTCTCAGAACATAATGGTCAAATAGAAGAAGCATGTTTGACAGGCTGGCATATTTTATTTTTTAGATAATAAGAGCTGTATAATTTCCTGAGTTTCCATCTTTGCTTTGGCTACTAGGAAGCTCAGAATAAAAATCTGTGCTAGCGGTTAAATCTTTCCTTAGCCTATGGTTTTAAAAAATCCCCTCACTCTTTATTTCTTGGTTTTCACATGTTTTCCTAAATTCCATGTAAGTGTTTTAGCATTGTTTTGCATTGCAGTTTTATTCTAAATATTCTTTCAATGCATTTGGAAGAAGGCGCGATGTAAAATACTGTAATTGTAAAAAGGGAATTGGCTACGGAACACTCTGAAGAAGATGGTGAAATAAGAGAATGATTTCATGCTGACAAAAATACTGTTTCCCTTTATCCTTATTGTGACTAAACTCATTTTTGCTGCCATTGTGATTTATTAAACTTTCCAAGCTTACCCCACCCTTACTAAGGTTTACATTTTGTTATCTTTAGTTATTTGGAGAAACTTTAAAGTTATTTAAGAAAACTTACTCAAACTGGATTATTCTTTCTTATACTCATATGTCACTTACAATGATATAATCCCATTCAAATGGAAAAATTAGTTCCCCTATAATCAAATTTAATGCCTTAACAGAATTCATATAACAGTAGTATAGTTTCATTTGTATAGGTTCCATTAATCAAATTTCTGATTTAGCTGAGATGGTTTTCTCTTCAAGTTACTATTACAAATGATGTCATGGGGGAGGGGTTGGCAAGGTCCTGAGTCACCTGATTTACAGGACTGTGCACTGTTACCATTTGGTTCTAGTTGACTCAGTTACTCAGAGTCTCGAGTCAGTGAAGCTTGGAGTCATGAGGGCATTCTCGCCATACACTGTACAAATATATTACTGATCTCAAGAAGACTGGAAAAGAGAGCTAATGACCCAACTGTAAATCATTACTACCATCAAAATTAAGAACAATAAACTACTCAAACATGAGACTAAGACTTGAAGGCAGAGTCTGTGTCCTGTCTGATCATTTCCAACCATTGCTACCTGGCACACAGTAGGAGTCTAATAAACATTTGCTGAATAAATGAATTTTAAAAAGCACAAGTTTGATTCCTCAAAAAATTAAACACAGAATTACTACAGCAATTCCACTTCTGGATATAAATCCAAAAGAAATGAAAACAGAGACTCAAATAGATATTTGTATACCCATGTTCACAGCATCATTATTCAATAGCCAAAAGATAGAAACAACCCAAGTGTGTACTGATAGGTGAATGTATCAATGAAATGTGGTGCTTATGTACAATGGAATACTATTCAGCCTTAAGAAGGAAGAACATTCTGACACATGGTACAACATGGATGAACCTTGAAGGTATATGTAAATTCACTTACATGAGGTACTTAGAGTGGTCAAATTCACAGAGGCAAAGTAGAAGGGTGGCTACCAGGAGCTGGTGGAGAGTGGAAATGGGAAATTAGTGTTTAATGGGTATTGAGTTTCAGTTGGGGAATTTAAAAAAATTCTAGAGCTGGATGGTGGTTATGATCGTACAATAATTTGAATGTACTAAATACCATGGAACTGGACACTTAAAATGGTTCATTTTAGGTGCTGTATATTTACTATATATTTACTACAACACAACATTTTTGGGAAGAGAAAAAAGAATAGAAAATAAAAAATAATTTGCCTATATAAAAGCAGTCCCAATGAAATCCCCTTTAACTACTAATCCTTGTGACAAATAACTGTGGAATGCAGTCTGATAAGGGAGATGCTGAACTATGTCTGATGACTAAATTTCTTACAAGTTAAAAATTAGAGAAGTAAGCACAAGTGTTACAATGTATCAATAATGCCACCCACACTCAAAAAGAAGGCAAATATTAGAGAAGTCGTTTTCTGGACTAAGTTTTCAGATATGGAGACTGCATTTGGTTCTCTCATCTTAAATGTAAATGAAGCTGTGCCCCAGGGCCTTTGCACCCTCTCTTCCTGCTGCCTGGAAGATCTTCCTTTCACGCTTCTACTGATGATGCTCTTAATGGTCGTTTCATCTGAGAAGTTCCTCAGCGAGGCCTTCCTAGACCTGTCCATACAAATTAGCCTTTCCCATTGTTTCAGTATCTTCATAAACAGGACCTTTCCCAGTTGACAGTTATAATGCATTTATATCTGTATTTACATTAATTTGTGTGACTACATATTTAGTATCTCTCTCCCTCATGATGTTGTGAGCTCCATGAAGGCAGGAACCACTCCAGCTTTGTTAACCATGGAAATTATAGCATAGGATCCAGTACATACTAGTGCTCTATAAATATTTCTTGAATGAGTAAGTATTCATTGAATGAGTAATTTTTTTCTAAACAGAAGTCTTCAAAGACATTGGTAATAGTCACTTTCTTAAGCTGGGTAACAAAGCACAGGCATTTCATTATTTTAAAAAATACTTTGCAGGGCTTCCCTGGTGGTGTAGTGGCTAGGCTTCCGTGCTCTTACCGCCGCGGCCTGGGTTTGAACCCCACTCAGGGAACCAACCACACAAAAAAAATACTCTCTACACATACACCATACACAATTTATATTATAGATACCTTAAACATACATACATATATATATATATTTTTTTTTTTTTTTTCATATTACGTGGCTAGATATGTTCTGGACAGCCTCTCTCTCTCTCTCTCTCTCTCTCTCTCTCTCTCTCTCTCTCTCTCTCTGTGTGTGTGTGTGTGTGTGTGTGTGTGTGTGTGTATAGGCTGTCCAGAAAGTATCTGGCCACATAATATGAATAATAGAGGCATTTATGGCTGGATTTTTTCCAGACAGCCCTCATGTATATAAATACATATTTATAAATACTATTTATATTTACTTCCCAACTGTTAATCAATGGACCAGAAAAGTCAAATGTCATTTCCTCATGTCTCATCCCTTTCCTGCCTGCTGCTCAAAGACCATTAATGGCTCAGCATCTTATTCTATTTCTCCCTTCTCTCCCTCTTAAGGTCTGTGTTAGACCAGTAAAGGCAACAAGTTTACTGCTTTGCAAGCGAATTTCTTTCCTTCTTTAAATTTTATTCTGAGGCTTGTTTGATTAAATAAGGATTGCAAGGGAAATTCAGCTACATCTCTTTACATATGAACCAAAGTGATATACTTAACATGTCTACTTGCAATGATTGATATAAGAACCGCGATGCTATAATCTGCTCACCAAATGGAAGAGAAAAAGATTATGCACATGAAATATTCATATCAACAATATTTTTTGATATATGTTAAAATCTTATATGTAATAAAATTTGATACTGATGTTTACGTGCTGTACATTTATGTATTAAGTTTCTTAAGTTGCTTATTCTTTCATTATGCAACTTTCTCGGATTCACAACATTCTCTTTGAAGGTGAGGTGTGGAAAATAATTAAGACTTGCTTTAAAAGTTACATGTATGAAAAATGAGATTGGAAACATTTTTAATTTTCCTTGCAAAATGACGGGTCACTATAATGTTTTTATGAACAATTAGCAAAAGTCATCTGTGGCACCATTTCCCCCTTCTTCTGGAAGGGTGATGTCCACCGAAACATGAGCTTGCTCATCACAGGCAGGGATGTCACACGTGGAGTGCTAGAGCACAACAGGTCCCCTGCATGAACTTCAAAGTGTCAGCCTGCGACTTACGGTGGACGGCCCACGGTAGTCATCTCACGGGTCTGTTCAAGGAAGAACTCACTCTACAAAGGAATGAAAGCCATGCAAGAAGCTGGGGGTAGCGATAGCACGCCCGTGTAAAACCTGCGTGGCCACCTAGTAAAATTTGGAAATTGAATTCACTCTGCTTCAGATTTCACTCTTGCCCCATTAAATCAGAGTACGACACGGGCATCGCAAAATCTGCCATAAATAATTCTTCACCACCGTCTGCTTCACTCTGAGTTCCCTGGACTCCATCCAGCCATAAAACCTGGATCTACTTTTACGACTAAAGAGGATAGTCCCCCCTCGGGTAGGGCGAAAGGAGCCGAAATGGAAAAGGAGGTTTGCTGTGCAAGCAGGCGGCGTGCTGCATCGGACACAGCGCTGTGGAGCTCAGCAAGTCCTTGACAAGATTTATAAATAAGATACGGGATTTATTTATTATTTTAAAAACTTTCCGTTGTGTTCTCCTTGGTAATGTAATATGATATAGACTTTTGCCAAGAATAGGGTGTGGTTGCTCCAAGGCTTAGCCCGTCATGAAATGTCATGCTTAGGACTTGAGTCAGAACATCAAAACAATGCAATTCTGGAGAGAGGGTGCCAGCACTCCTGCTAGATCCAGCTCGATTCGACTTGGGGGCCTTACTAGGTTTTCTCGTTACTATGTCTAGTCATGACTCGGAAAATATTATCAGTATATCTTGAATTTTAAACTGGCTTCTTCATTCCGAAGATATCTTCCTCCCACATCCCTTCTACCCCTTCCTTCCCTCCCTGTGTCTTTGTAAATTGTCACTGGCCAAGGGTATTAGTCCCAGAGGGGTTAAAACCAAACTGGAAGCATCGTACGTAGGGGCTGCTCTTTGAAACGACAGCAAGGCATGCTAAGGAGCTCACTTTTTAAATAACCTAATGAATCCAGCTTCTTGAACACTCCCCTCCTCAATGCTGTTGGAGATTTGGGTGATGGTATTTGTCCAGTCTCACACTGTTCCATACTCTGCCAAAGAGTCTGATTAACCAAGGACAGGTGGTGGTTTCTCTATTCACCACGGGCCCTTTGGGTATGGTAAGTCCCCTAAGTGCAGGCACTTGGTCTTTCCTGTTCTCTTCTGTGACTCTTGTATCTAGAATAGAGTTTAATAGATCTAAGGTATTCAAAAAATATTTAGTGAATTAATGAATAAAATAACTAGTGAGATCACTCGCTGAGTACAACAGAGGACTTAAAATCAAAAGGTCTAGGCTTCTACCAAGAAACCAGGATCCAGAGTGGCAGATCAACTATGTCCAATAAAACACCAATAAAGTCTGACCATGAAATGCACATTGTTTATGATGTCTTATTTCCTGGATAACATAATTTGTAATATAAAAAAAAATGAGCATTTTATATTTCACTATAATATAAGCTGCTTGAGAGTGGATACTAGGTTCTCAAGTTATATTTGTTGAATGTCTAAATAATGGAAAATCCATGTCTATAGAAGTATTTTCTCAAGCAGATGGGTGGATCATATGCATAAGGCTTCTACAATTTAGTTATTACAGCACGTTCCAAAAAATAGAGCTAAGATAGCAACATTTCTGCCTTTCAAATATTAGAAATAATATTTCCAGTATTTTCTATATTGCTAAAAAAGTTTAATTCTGTGTTATTTCTTAAAACATTAAAGTTCTCTTTGTTCAGAACCTATCTCCTCAAGGCAGCAAATAATGTTTTTTAAAATGTTGTTGATGAGGGGAGAAGACTCATGCTCTCAACTACGCAGACAGTACATGGAAATACATTTGCCATCAAATCAAAGGACTGAACTAGACTTACTAAAGCTCTTCTGGCTCTAAAATTTTATGACTTTGGCTTAAAAAAACAAAACAAAACAAAACAAAACTACCCATGGGGAGGTAGTGTTCTTGTTAACTCACTCAGAATTTTCATGGTCATTGGACAGAAATTCTGCACTGATTCAGCATATGTGAGCTCAAGTGTTGTTCATAGTGTATTGAGCCTCAATAAAGTATTTTTGTTTTAAGGGTGCTCTGGAAATCTTGTGAAATAAGCCAACGAAAGCCTATAATGGGCCATAATTCAATTTGGGGATTGGTGTCCCAATGAGGGAAGACCCTAAGTGTCATGCAAGGTTAGGGCCAAACTCGGTAAAGGGCTCAGATCTCATGTTCACAATTTTGTGAAATGGTTAAAGCATTATTTTTCAACTGTGGGCAGTCATTTGCTAACAGGTCGTGAAATCAATTTAGTGTGTAACAACAGAAATTAAAAACAAAAGGGAAAACAAAGGAAAATAGTTCATAGCAGAAAAGAAAATATCCAACATATCTCAGATAGTAAGAGTAAACACTGCTTGACAAAAGTTTTATTTCGTGTGTGTGTGTGTGTGTGTGTGTGTGTGTTTCAATGCAAGTATATGCATACTAGATCACCATGTACAATGTATTTCTTCTTGTGGGATACATTCAAAAAGACTGAAAACTTTTGGTTTAAATGAAGACAGCCTTTCAAAAGCACTTCAAACTTGATGATTGCTTGTCTGAAGTCCTGAAGATCTCATTACAATTGCAGAAAAGAGGTAGGGTGAGAATGGAAAGGTTTCTTTCATCAAAGGAAAGCAGCACAAAACTCACCCCCTGATTTTGATCATTAGAAGCCAAGATCACTGAGCCCAACCTCTTCCATCGAATGAATTCAGGGGTGTCCAATCTTTTGGCTTTCCTGGGCCACACTGGAAGAAGAATTGTCTTGGGCCACACGCAAAATACACTGACACTAACGAAAGCTGATGAGCAAAAAAAGAGGTCACAAGATATCTTATAAGTTTTAAGAATTTGTGCTGGGCTGCATTCAAAGTCATCCTGGGCCGCAGGTTGGACATTCCTGATCTAATCCAATGGATTTGATTGGAGATAAAGGTACATCCCCTTTTCTGTCCCTGATGGAGAGTAGATGTCAACAACATCTAAGTGTGATTGTGCCTGAGCTTAGACAGAATATAGGCCAGCCAATGGATTAAAAAAAATATCGAGATGAAATATGCACGCAGAAAAGCACAAGTAGAAATTCTTTACCTGTTATGAGGGAAAAGGAAAGGCACTAGAGCTTCCTCCGATTCCTTTCTCCTTTGGCATCCTGTCTGAAAGGTTTCTGTCTAATCCTGTCTTAATTTCTGTCGAAGAGGTTTTCTCAGAACTCATAGTATCTTCTTAAGAACAGGGAGGGATATTCTAGATGTGGAAACACCTATAAAAATCTTCTCTTCTTGGAGTGTGTGTATAAAACCTTTTTTCCCTTCCTGCAATTTGATTTTACTTTAATTGATGAGTCAGTCTTTCCATCTTCTTTTACTTATCAAAACTTTTTTGGTGCTTCGTAAAATATAACCTCAGCGTTAATACAATAATCACTGGACAGTCCAGAGCACTCTAACATAATAAGTAATCATGTACATAAAATATCATAGAAAAACAGAACTTTTTCATTAGCACATGGGGTTTAAAGATTCTGAAGTGTGATAAATGGGGAATGAGACAGTTTCTCTTAAAACACATACACAAAAATATTTATGTTTATTGAGGGGCTGGCAATCTGTCAGGAACTGTTCTAGATGCTATAGGAATGAATGAGATGATCAGGTATGAGCTGTGATTTTGCAGTACATACTCTAGTCAGGAGAAGAGATATGAAATGAACAAGGTCATTTTAGATAGTAGTGACTGCCATAACAAAGAAAAAACAGGAGTGACATCATAGTGGGGTTGGGATACAAATTGAGACTGCGATGGTCACTGAGGGGTGACCTTTGAACCAATATCTCAATAAACAGAAGAAAGTAACCAGAGTTTCCTTGGAGATTAATCAGGTTGGTGTGAGCACTGGCATTTACTTAGCCATTATTTAAAAATCTCCTAACTTGAAGAGACAATGAAAGAGAGATATGTTAACTGCAGAACAGAAATCCAGGTCATCCGAGTTTGCTGTAAATGGACCCATTAGGTACTAAGGGCAGGGCTTTCACTTACTGGGGTATGGGCTGTAAATAATGACCCTGCTGCTCTAGAAATGGCATGCCTCCATAGTGAAGCTTGCAACCTTGAAATACATGTACCCCAAAAGGGAAATCTAGAAGACCAAGTAACCAACAGTACCAGTGATGAAATTTGCAGCAACTTGTTAGCTCGGGATTTCCAATAAGGCAGGAAAAGGGTGCAACCACGATGCTCAGGATGGTGGGTTAAGCAAGGCTAGTTAAGCAGTTAAGGGCACTGAGGTGAATCTTTGCTACAGCCTGAGGAATAATTATAGGCTCAATGATCTCAGAGGACTATGGAAAACTTGAAGACTATTCAGAGGACATCAACAAAGATGATTAAGGATTGAATAATGGGGCCTTAGAGAAAAGGTATAGCCAAACTGGAATTACTTAGCTGGAATTATTTATCTTGATAAGCCACATTCAATATGGCCTTCAAGAATATGCATACGAAAGGTAATAGAGACTAGCTGTTCTTTATGAACTCCGTGAAGAGAATAAGTTAAAATGAGAGGGCTTTTAGTTAGAGATAGGAAGTTTTGGATTATAAAGCACGGGTATCCAAAACACAGTGAGTTACCTAGCAAACATTTGGGGTCTCCTTCTTCAAACTGTAAAACACTTGTTATTAACTTAAGATCTTTGAACCCCTTCCATAAGGATGAGTATGGTGATGTTTGCCAAGTTCAACGTAAAATTTTGTGGGTATATGTATGCACACGTACATTATTTTTCTGGGAAGAGGAGTGGCAACTTTTATTAGATTGGGCCTATGCCTGAAAATGTTTAAAATTCACTGCTTTTACGAAACCAATTGTATTCTCATGTTTGGATCTGTTGAAGACCACTTTGGTCTGAAAGAGAGTGAACTAGATGACTTAGAAGTTTGCCTAGCATCTCATGTACTACTTAGGAGACTTTGAGACCTGTGTATATGGCTGCTCTAAAGATACACACACATACACACACACACACACACACACACACACGGAGTTTAATGCTAGGTTATTTAAAAAATTATCTTTAAGTGAAAAACACATTTATCAATATATACATAGGGATACTTCTCATAAAACTGGAGGGTAAGTGGTACTCCTTGGGAATAGTACCAGCTTAAAGAAATGTTTGCAACATACGAGCAAATGGGAGAAAGGTATTCTGTGGAATATTTAAAACATATGGTTTTTGTTTGTATTTCTTCCAAATGTTTGAGAAAATTGAACAACTTGTACCTGTATACAATCGTGACTATGAATGCACTATTCTTTTTTTAACAAAAAATGTATTTATAAGCAAGCAGTAAAACATTGAAAGAAAGCATAATGTTAATAAGTAGGAGGCTATCAGGTTCCATATTAAATTTCTCATGCCCATAGCTTACTTCGCAAAGAACAGTAGTTTTAACTTGATGGATTAAACAGTTTTCATTATAGTATACATTTCAGAGATCCACAGGAAGTGATGTAATATTAATAAAAATCCTAATCAATCGAGCGTATAGATAATATCCACACACACCCACACCCGATGAATTCTGCAAACAGGAGAAATGGTAGCATTTGTGAAACAGGTGAAGCACAAAATTCCATTTTGTTCTTATTTCCATGTTTGAAATCATAATAAAAAGTAGAAAGTTTATGAGGCCTAAAATGCTCCTGTGTATCTTTGCAGTAAATGTGGTTGGTTTCGCAGAAGTCTGCTTTCAGTTTTCTTGCTTGCTCATCAGTCATCATTTCATTTTTTGCACACAATAATCCTTTTATAAAGCACAATGAAATCTTAAATTCTCATTAGTTCTGGTTCTATTATTATAAGGGAAGGGGAAGAGTACACACTAGTAGCCAAACTGAAAACCAGAAATAACGAGAGATGAACTGGGGTTAGAGCCCTGTTCTCCGTATTCTTGGTCTGGTAATACAGAACGCGAGCCTGAGCTGACGGACTAACAGCTGGACCAGTTAGGTGCATGCTCCTGTGGCGTATTTGAGACATTTGTGTTAATCCTTGGTCTCCTTCCTTTCCTCATTTGAACAACTGAATTCAATGAACAAGTTTAGATATAGTAAATTAATAACAGATGGAGTTGAAGTTTTTAAGTTTTCATTGCTGGGGTAGCTAGATAAACAAATATATTTATACAAGAGCTGTTTGAGTCATCCAAATTCTAAGCTGGTACTTATCAAAGTGGCAATAGTTTTTCTGAAAGATGCTCAAATAATGGTTTCAGTACGATCATTTCTCTTTTCTACTCATTCATATCTCCGTAACGTAGGTAACAAAACCTCATTTAGACAGGTAAAGCTGGACTTCATTTTACAGGTGTAAAATCACATGGAAATTACAGACATAAATCATTTCTGAAATGATGATGAACTAGGTTTTAATACATATATTCACACACACGTTATATACATGTATATATGTATATATGTGTGTATATATACATATATATATCGACAGCAGGTTATCATATGTGGTTCTTTTCTCATAAAAATTGATCCATAGTGTGATCTTCATACTGAGGTATGCAGAGGTAGGACACCTAAAGTCTCTCCAAGGACTATGGAAACATGATTGTTTTAAGAGGGGTGAATTTCCACGGTTTCAGCTTCGATACATACTTTTTCCTAAAACTGAACTGTGGAAAATGTACATGCAGTTGGGGTGTTCTGGTGGCCTCTCATCCCAGTTTCCCTTTCTAAAGCATGTTTCTTTAACTTTTTGAAAAGTACTGAAACTTACACAGGTGTGTTACCCCAGGGCATAAAACTGGAAGTGCCAAACAAAAGAATGACTCACAATGCTGGTTTCAGTGACGCTTCCTTTAATCAGGACACCATAAAACCCACGATGGAGTCACCATCGTGCCCTGTTTTATGCAATTTTCTGTAAAGACAGAGTGTGGCTTCAGAAACAGGATGTTTCGGTCTGTGTAAAGCTAGTCTGAATTGAGATGTACAGCAGAGTAGGCAATGGGAATGATGATAATTTTCATTTAACTATTATTGCCTCTTCCATTCTCCAACTCCTGTCAAACAATGAATCACTTCAGAGGGCATCCAATGAGAGGCAAAGAAAGAGTTTGGAAGGAAACATGAAAGGGGCATTACCCTTATTTTACCCAGAAAATAGTAAGTTCTTTGTGGTGTGTGTATATACATGTACCTATGTATGTATGAACGAATAAATGAATAAATATATGTATTAATCTGTCTTCTTAGAATTAAAAAATGATATAGTTTCCATATAGTTGAGCACACATCCATTTCCATTAAAAAGCAAAGTCAGACTTTTCTGACTTATTTTCTGAATTAAGTTATATGGCATATATTTTTCCATTGATAGCAAATATTTTTCCATTAATTGAGTTAAACATGCTGCTACAAAATGTCCTGTCTGTGTGTTTTTTTAAACATCAGGTTTACTCAGGTATAATTTGTATGCAGTCAAGTTTGCCCATTTCAGGTATACACCTCTATGAATTTTGACAAATGTATACAGTTGTGTAACTACCATGACAATCATGATATAGAATTATTTCCCTCACCCCATGAATTTATCTGTGTCCCTTTGTAGTTAATCCTCCCACTTCTTATCACTGAAAATACATCCACTGTATGGATATGGCATAATTTGTTTATCTGTTCACTGGCTGATATACATTTGGGTTGTTTCCAGCTTTTAGCAATCACAAACATTCCTGTACATATAATTGCTTGCACATATATTTTCATTTCTTTAGTAAATATCTATGAATGGAAGTGCTGGGTTTTATGGCCAGCTTAATTTAATATAAGCAACTGCCAAATGCTTTTCCAAAGTGGCTCTCCCATTTTGCATTCTCACAACAATATAGGGGAGTTTCATTTTGTCTGCATCTTTGCAAGCACTTAGTATTGTCAGTTTTTAAAGTGTTAGCTACTGTGCTGGGTACAAAGTATACATCATTATGGTTTTGATATGCATTTACCTAATGATTAATCATGTTGAACATCTTTTCATGTGTAAGTTTGTCACTTGTATCTATTCTCTGGTGAAGTGTCTGTTTAGATCTTTTGTCCAATTTTTATTGGCTTGTCTATTTCTTATAGCTGAGTTGTGAGAAATCCTTATATTAATATATTTTGGACACAAGTCCTTTATCAGATATGTATTTTGCAATTATAAAGTTCTGACAGAAGTATATTTAAAACATGGGATGTTGATAACATCATTTTATCAAAATGTGTTGGCAAAGGTATATTAAATTAACTATATTCCAATTTTCCTAATTGCTACAGAACATACTAGGTTAAATGAGGAGCCACGAAGAGAACTAGCAACAGGTGTAATTAACAGACATTTGATAAGTTTTGGTAAAGCAGAAACTGAAAAGATAAATGGCTCTAATGATTGTGTTACAAATCAGTTTGCTGGCCAAGCCATTTCTATAATCCTTTGCTTTTCAATGATATAATTGAGTTGTTAGCTGGTAAACTATTAACATCAAACACAATCTTTGATGGTTGATCACTAAGTGAATTTTGGCATATAACTCAGAAGGAGTTCAAAGAATCCAGTGAGACTATTTTAAAACTTCTTCCTTTAACTCACAAATTCATTTCTTTTATATAATCAATGTTCTTTAGTGCTTACATGAATAAATGTGAAAATTAGAAATAGGTTTATGAGTAATCCTGTCTCATTCTGGCAGTAAATAACATTTATCCATAATAGATAGATTACTTGGGAAAAAAACATTCCCCTATATTTTATTTAGACTAGTAATTTCAAGGAATCATATTATTTGTCAAAATCTGTATTATTGTTGTTGTTTTAAAGTACTGGTAGTAACTGAAATATTGTCATCACCCAGAAAGTTCTTTCAAAACTGAGACTTGTGAACATAAAAAATATGATAAAAATTAAATTTCATTTTATAAACACATTTTTTTTTTCACAGAAAATCTGATTGTTGGTGATCATTCTTTTGGTTCTTTTTTATTTTGTAGAAAGGGGAAATGTTCAGTCATAAAATATATTACATTAGGATAATATGAGTTGAAAGAGAAAAGAGAATGAAATGTGTCCAGTATATATTTTAATAGATAAGTGTCTAGTTAGTATAGTATTAAGATTCCAGTAGAAACATCTAGAATATTTATAATTCTCCACATATTACATCCTTTGCAACTATTTTAATTTATGATAAGTTATTTTAAATATCAACTTAAAAAGTGCCAATAGTAGATAATTTTTCTAAATTCTTTTAGGGAGTTTAAAAGTAAAAAATTTGAAAGACAGGTCGTGACCTCTATAATTATTTTCCTTTTCTTCTTGGCAGTTGTGACACATGGCCCTGGTCTCATTGTTCTAGTTTTCAAGCTTCTCAGTTTGCAATTACAATAGCAATCATTTTCCCTGGACACGGAGTGGATGACTAGCTCATCCAGTGCCTTGTGCCCTGCCCACATTGGCTGGCAGCAGACCCTTGGCTGTCTATGCCAAGCTTCTTCAGGGCTCAGCCTTCACATTCTTCCTGAGCAGCTCAGCAAAAGCATTATAATGGAACAAAACACCCAGAGTGGTTCTTAACTGGGTATTCAGAAGTTTATAAAAGGACTTATTATTGAGGCTGGGGTTTTGTTCATTAGTTAATTTTTATTCTGTCTTGTTTTCTGGTCAAACAAATTCTCTCTGTGTGTGTGTGTGTGTGTGTGTGTGT
>PVJL010016088.1:0-22094 GCA_004026885.1 Lyroderma lyra
TACACCACATAAACAAAATCAAAGATAAAGACCATATGGTCATTTCAATTGATGCAGAAAAAGCTTTCGACAAGGTACAACATCCATTTATGATCAAAACACTAAATAAAATAGGTATAGAAGGAAAGTATCTCAACATAATAAAGGCCATATATGAGAGACCCTCGGCTAACATCATACTGAATGGGGAAATGCTGAACCATTCCCCTAAAATCAGGAACAAGACAGGGATGCCCCCTGTCACCACTGTTATTTAATATAGTACTGGAAGTTCTAGCCACAGCAATCAGGCAAGAGAAAGGAATCAAAGGTATCCAAATTGGGAAAGAAGAGGTCAAATTGTCAGTATTTGTGGATGACATGATCCTTTATATAAAAAATTCCAAAGATTCCACCAGGAAACTATTAGAAACAATTAACGAATATAGTAAAGTTGCAGGATACAAAATCAATGTACAAAAATCAACAGCATTCCTTTATACAAACAACGAATCCACAGAAAAAGAAATGAGGGAGTCAATTCCTTTTGCTATCACAACAAAAAGAATGAAATACCTGGGAATTCACATAACAAAGAACGTGACAGACTTATACACAGAAAACTATAAGACACTTTTGAAAGAAATTGAAACAGACTTTAAGAGGTGGAAAAATATCCCCTGTTTGTGGATAGGAAGACTTAACATTGTTAAAATGGCCATTCTGCCCAAAGCAATCTACAGATTTAATGCAATACCCATCAAAATCCCACAATCATACTTTCGTGAAATAGATAAAAGAATTGTTAGATTTATATGGAACCATAGAAGACCTCGAATTGCCAAAGCAATACTACATAAAAAGAATAAGGCTGGTGGCATTACACTTCCTGACTTCTATTTATATTACAAAGCATCAATAGTCAGAACAGCTTGGTACTGGCAGAAGAACAGAAATATAGACCAATGGAATAGAATTGAAAACCCAGAAATAAACCCACAAATTTATGGACAAATAATTTTCAATAAAGGAGCAAAAAGCACACAATGGGGAAAAGACAGCCTCTTTAATAGGTGGTGCTGGGAAAACTGGAAAAACATATGCAAAAGAATAAACCTGAGCTATGAACTCTCTCCATATCCAAAAATTAACTCAAAATGGATTAAAGACCTTTATATAAGACCCACAACAATAAACTGTGTAGAAGAAAACATTGGTCCTAAACTTATAGACCTAGGACTCAAGGAAGACTTCATGAACCTGACCTCAAAGGCAAGGGAAGTAAAAGCAAAAATAAATCAAACAAAAGCTTCTGCACAGCAAAAGAAACCATCAACAAGGCAAAGAGACAGCCAACTGAATGGGAGAAAATATTTGCAAATAATGCATCAGATAAGGGTCTAATATCTAAAATATATAAAGAACTAATAAGACTTAACAACAAAAAAACAAAAAATCCCATTGAAAAGTGGGCAGAAGAACTAAACAGACACTTCTCCCACG
This sequence comes from Lyroderma lyra, assembly GCA_004026885.1. Classification (NCBI taxonomy): domain Eukaryota; kingdom Metazoa; phylum Chordata; class Mammalia; order Chiroptera; family Megadermatidae; genus Lyroderma; species Lyroderma lyra. The sequence goes on from PVJL010016088.1 coordinate 1,483, forward strand.
AAGAATACAAATGGCCAGCAGACATATGAAAAAATGCTCATCCTCATTAGCTATCAGGGAAATGAAAATCAAAACCACAATGAGATACCACCTCACACCTGTGAGAATGGCTATTATCAACAAGACAAGGAATAACAAGTGCTGGAGAGGATGTGGAGAAAAAGGGACTCTCACCACTGCTGGTGGGAGTGCAAACTGGTACCCACTGTGGAAGGCAGTGTGGAGGTTCCTCAGAAAATTGGGAATGGAGTTACCATTTGACCCAGCAATCCCCCTTCTGGGGATCTACGCAAAAGACTTGAAAACCTTTGTCCACAAAGACTTATGTACCCCAATGTTCATCGAAGCGCTGTTCACAGTGGCCAAAACGTGGAAACAACCAAAGTGCCCTGCGACAGATGACTGGATGAAGCAGCTGTGGTACATATACACAATGGAATATTACTCAGCTGTAAGAAAAGATGAAATACTGCCATTTGCAACAACATGGATGGACCTGGAGATCATCATGTTTAGTGAAATAAGCCAGACAGAAAAAAACAAAGAACTGTATGACTTCACTCATATGCGGAATATAAAACTGAAAGCAAAGAAAAAAGAAATGAACAAACAAACAAACAACCCATGGACACAATCAATAGATTAATGTTTACTTGGGGATGAGTGGGTCAGGGAGGGGAGAAAGGGGAGGGGGTGGGAGAGGAGGAGGGGGAAGCTAAATATAAGGTGATGGAAAGAGAACTCACACTGGGTAGTGAACTTATTATACAACAAGTTGACAATGCACTGTAGAATTGTATGCCTGAAACCTATGTAATCCTTGCTAACAGATGTCACCCCAATAAGTCTAACAATAAAGATGAATTTAAAAAAAAAAAAAACCAGGAATTTGTATATAGTGTGAAAAATCAGAGTAGGACCAAGTTAAAGGTAACAAGCCAAAGGCAGGCTACAGCACAAGTCCTAGGAATTGCAGATGGTAAAGGGTTTCTAAAGACCGTGTATAGGGTTGCCAGATTTAACAACTAAAATTAAAGGGTGCTCAATTCTATTTGACTCTCAAAAAACCAACAAATAATTGTTTAGTACATCTCATGCAATGTTTGGAACATACTCATTCTAAAAACTCATCTGTCATTTGTCTGAAAATCAAATTTAACTGAGCATCTTGTATGTTGTCTGACCATCCTACCATGAAAGAAACAGTCCATTGTAAACATCTGTTCCTGGAGAGCGTGAGGTCTGCTTACAACTGCATTAATCGCCAGCTCTAACAGCCTCCTTTGCTGCGTACTTCTCCTCCTTTCCCCTCCACTTTGCCTTCTCCCATTTGAAGCTGGAAGGGCCAGGCACAGCAGCCTGAAGGAAGTGGGAAGAAGGGGAAGAGAGCAGAAACCAGCTTCCTCCTACCCCTCCAAGCAGACAGCGGGTGTCAGGCAACCCACAGGCCTTGGCTGGTGGAGCGGGTAGGGGAAGTCATTACTATGAAGGAAAATTGAAGTGTTGATCCATTTCTTAGCCTGAATACTAGTTCTTGAATCATTGTATGACTTAGAAAAATGGTCTGACTATAGGAAGAAAAACTTGCCTCGTTGTGAGAGACAAAAAAAAGCATTTCCAACATCTTATGTATTACACTTGTTCAGTATTCCAAGTCTATAGATCTAAATATAGATATGATAATAAAATAAATACTTTTTAAATTGTACATGCCTCAAGGTTTTATGAGATTAATCATCTAAAAGATTAAGAATTCTAAAAGAATAGCTCAAAAAATTATTAATAATAACCTTGCATATCATAGTAATACTACTTATAAAATGTCTTATCTATTATTGAAAAGCACTAAAATATTAATGAGTATTAATAAAAAGAATGTGACACTTTTTTAAACTTTTTGTGTCATATATTTCTTTTAACTTTTTTATTGAGGTATAATTATATGAAATAAAAGTCATCAATTTAAAGTGTATAGTTTGATGTACAGACATCTGTACCACAGACTATTTTAAGAATTTAATGAAAACTCTTATTTCACATACTTGTAAGCAGGGACACAGGATTTTCCATATAATTTTAGGTGTTTATTCATCCTTAAATCTCATCCATGAATGACAAATTAGAATTCTTGCTTTCCTCTGGACTAGTGGTAAATTATTTGAAACAATGACTTTAGAAATTTAGTATACATCCAAATTTCTTAAAGTTAGGCTTAAATAATACTTATAAATATCAGTTTTTATATTTTTAATGAATGCTAACTATTAACATTGTTATTATTTACTTGATTAGCAATATAATATATCAAAACATATTAAAATTACTATTTTTTAGATGCCAGTTTATTTTTTCCATCTTTCAACAGGAATTCCTATTTAGAACTTCCTTTTCTTACAACCCTGAGTGAGTTGAAGTTTGTCCTGGAGAAGAAACATAACAGAATTATTATCATCTACTTGACTATAAAAACAAACACTTTGAATGGAATTATTCTCTACAGTGAGTATTAAATGTTTGACCTTCTACATGTTACGTTTCTTTCTCAAATGTTAACCTATTGAATCAATGAATAATTCATTTAAATATTGTGGGAAAACTATTCTAGCCTAGTGCATAAAGCATTACCAAAAGTAAATCTTGGTTCTTTCTAGTTTTCTTTAGAAGTTTCTTTAAGTTATGAATCATTCAACGGAACGCGACTTACAAACAGGCTCTGAACCAGCACAGAAGAATACAGCAAGCATATGAATTTGACAGCATATGGCTATAGCAGTAAAACATAAATGCTGCAAATGTTTCAGAGCATATTTTTATAATATAAATCACCAAATGTGAATTGCACACAATACTTAATAACTTGGGAAAATGCATTCCAAAGCTGGGATTCATTCGACAGTTGGGAAAATTCCTATCCCTCTTTTAGCATTGTCTTAAAATTAGCTGGTTTGACAAAAGGTATTAACAGTATTTGTTCTAGGAAATGCCTCTACATCTAGGGTTATCTACATTCTGCAATATGCTCACAAGATCTGTGTAACCAGAATTTATAAGCCTCTTTGTTCTATGACCTAATATCAGTAAAGTGTATTACTTGCAATATTCCAAATGTGACGATTGTTTTATCTCTTTTGAAATGAATGCACAATAGTTTTAATAGTTCACTATATTGGAGGTGTAATGTTTTCAGTACTTGGATAGATTACCTACTCCAGGGCAACTCTATTCCCAAATGATTTTCTCCTCTACTTTAAAGTATTTTGCAAAATTGATTCAACATTCTGTACTTTCTAAAAATAATTAAAACCTTTTCATTGTTTGTCTATAGGTAAAATGCCTAAAACTATTAACATTGTTATTATCTACCAGATTAGTAGTATAATATATCAAAAAAAGCAGCATTTTTTTGAAAACTGGGTACAGTTATAAGTTTAAACATTAAGTTAAAACTGAGAATTTATGTTGTATTTTAGAAAGAAACTGACTTGTCAGAACTAGGCCAACATTATTTATTTTGCAGGAGTGTAAGCACCCATGTTTAAGTGATGGCTTTAGAATGTCTGATTTATTTATGTTAAAGGAGAGAAGAAGAAAATCTAAAAAAAAGAAAATTTGTTTTTATATATGGAACATAAATAATGGTAGACAACCATGAATTTTGGAAGTAATGGTGAATTGCAGGGGAAACAAACAAAACAGAACAAAAGATACAAACATAATCATTTAAAACCACAAAGCAAAATGATTTTCTGGCTCTGCAATTTTTTGAAGTTGAATAGAACTGGAAGGTGTTTCTTTTTGGAAAATGTGTTTTTACCAACTAAAATCAACTCAGCCAAAGGAGCAGCCAACCTCTGGGAATTCTCCTCTTCTGAGCCCTTGCTCCTGGCCCATGTCTATACAGCTACTCAGTGGGCTCTTTTTGAAGGCCACAGAACTATATGCCAAGCACATATACAGTGTTCAAGTTGGCACTTTAAATCAATAAAAAGCCCAAGCTGATATTAGTGCAATAGGATTATTTTTGCCATTTGTATCCATTGGCCTACCAAAAAAAGATATCAAACTAAAAATTATTAATAAGACAACAGTATTATTGTAATGATTATCAATTTCTGTTCTTGACTTATTTAATTATATTTGTCACAGCCCTGGATACAACAAAACCATTTACTCATGGGAGTTTCATAGCCTGTGAATGGAGAAAATATTTTTGTCCTTAAAGCATTTTTTCTGTGCATTTGTGAAGTGGTAATTCAACCCTACACTGTTGGGAATACCTCAGCAGAATGGTTCATGGGGTTGCTGCTTTCATTCCTCTTGGAATTTGTCAAACTCATAGAAGCCTCACAAGAGATGAACACAAAGATTTTTGTGATTCAGTTAGACATCCGTAGTTTATAAAAGGTGTCTCTTGACTTAACGGCTAATTCTCTTTCCTTTGAAATCAGTATATTATGTGTATGAGCAATTGAAAGTAATGAAGAAATTAAAACAAATGTTTCACTTTAGGGTTTAGGAGTTGATTTTTGTCTGGATTTTTTGTTTGTTTATTTGTCTTTTAGCTTTGCAATTTTTTTCATCCCTGAATATTTCAGTAAAAATTCAATTCCATTCTACAAACATTTGTATTTTGTATCATCAAATATTAAAGGGAAAAGGATAGCGAAATAGCAGGTCATAAGCCAATGTCATCTTTGAATTATATTCCTAGTTCAAACCATAGATTTATCTTTTCTCACTTTGCCTCACCAACTAATTGATGTTGAAAAGGAACAAAAAGAAGATAAAACTTAAGTCCTTATGGGGTTATAGTAAAAATCCTTAGAAAAGATAGTTTAAAAAAGAACTCTCTGTGGGAAAGAGACAGCTCTGAGAACAGCAGTCAAGATGAAAGAAAGCTTTTTGAATCTGCCACTGAACCAATTCAGAATTCTGGAACCCAGTCAAAGGAGCGACTAATAGGTCACGGGAGAAGAGATGAGACCACACAAAACTCTTTAGGTGCACTTTCAGAAAATGAGCTCTATGCAGCAAGTGGTATCAATCAGGAGGTTTCGTCATGGGATACATTACTATGCAGTTGAATCCATTCTGTGCTACTTCTTTGAAAAGATATAAGCATGCCCTTTGGAAGTATGTGATCTTTGAGAATTAGAGGCAGAAATTTGACCAACTTACAGGAGGCAAATTGCATGAGCAACTCCAGTGGGAGAACAGGACTCAGAAGAAATATTCATATTATTTAATGTTTGCATTTATGAAAGAATGTAATAGAAGGACAAGTCTTAGGTATTTATTTCTGGTAGGAACTGGCAAAACAAGTAGGATTATTGGGGCCTCCTTTTTTGTGTATTTAGGGAGGGCTAGAAGAAGAAATATCTGATATTACTGAAGAAAACAAATTATATCTAAAGATTCATATCATCTGCCTTTCTCTATAAAATGATTCTCAGCAAAATATACAATATCTTTATTAGATAATGATGCCAAGGCCAATGAAATCCCACAGTATTTCCTGGCATTATATTTCAAAGCATCTTCTTTTCTTATAGAAAAATGTTTGTTCAGTTGTTTTAATCAATTTTACAATGCACTCCATAAAATTGAGTATCTTTGAGTATCTTTGTCCAGATAAATATGGGAAGGAGTAAGGTTAATAGCAAGGATGGATGAATTCATACATTGCCATTCATAAGGTATGTAGAAGTTGCTCTTCATTGTATCTTATTTTTCATATGCAATCAAGTCAAGTTTCACAAATTTTACCTGAGTGCCTAGAAAATATACCACACTCTGTTAGGCACTGTGAGGGATACAAAGATGAATAAGAGATGATCTGTACCCCATTTCTCACCATTTAGTAGAGAGATGCTATATACATGATTCTATGAGAAAGCTGACTGATAGGTCTTATATATAATAAGAGTATAAATTAAGACCTAGACCTGAGTAGAAGAATTCCTTACACCAGAAATCTGTGCTTATATGTCTTCACTTAATAGGAAGTGCCTCACAATCTGGAATTGAGTTTTATATCTGTATTCCACCAGCCTCCTCAGTATTCCAACTAGTGCCTAGCATAGAGTTAGTGCTTGATTGGAATAGTATTACAGTTCTGTTTGTGAATTACTCAACTTTGATGGCTGTGATGAAAAATTAGTAGGTATTAAAACTGTATTTTAGAAAATTACCCTGTTAAACACTGTCATATTTTCTTCCTCTGATAAGTAGAAACAAAGGGGTACAGATTTCAAGGGTTTTGTCAAAAGTAGTCATTATCTTAAATACACTTGTTCTTAATAATAAATAAAAGAAAAATGTAAGGAATAGGATTACTCAAAATATTAAGCACATATATTCCACAAATATTGAGATTTCAGTAAATTCAGCATGCGAGTTATGTGCTGTGATGATTTTTAGATCAGTTAGAAATAAGAAGAGAAAAAAATAAAAATTGACCCTAGTTTTCATTTTCAATTGCTGCTGTAGCAAGTTATCACTTAGTGGTTTAAAATAACAGAAATATATTCTCTTACAATTTGGGCAGGCAGAAGTCCAATCTATGTCTTTTGTGGCAAAAATCAAGTTGTCAAAAGGTCCGGTTGCTTCTGGCAGCTCCAGAAGAGCATATATTTCTTGCCTCCACCAGCTTCTGGTGTCTGCTGATGTTCCTTAGCTAGTAGCTGCATCACTCCAGTCTGCTTCTGTGGTCACATAGCCTGGTCACTTCTGTCAAATCTCCCTCTGCTTCCCTCTTAGGACAACCCTTGTGACTAATTTTATGATCCAACCAAATAACCCATGTTAATAACCCCATCTCAAGATCTTTAATTTTATCACACCTGCAAAATCTCCTGCCATATGAGATTAGTTAGCATTCTTAGGTTCCAACAATTAGGACATGAATTGGGGAGTCATTATTCAACCTACCACAACCTCCTACTTTACATCATGTATAAAAATAATTCTGGATACTCTGGATAGAGTATAGATCTTATAAATAAAACTTACAGAAGATAATATAAGAGAATAACTTGATGACTGACTTTGAGGCAGGTAGAAATATCTTAAAGATGACATGAAAAGCACTCATTATAACTATGAAGGAAACAATTCATAAATTGACCTACATTAAAATCAAGAACTTATGTTCATCAAAACTCACCTTTATGAGATTAGCAAGACAATCTACAAAATTGAATAACATATTTTCAATATGTATGGCTTTTAAAAAGTCTGTACCCTATAGATATAAATATATTTGTATGTAGATATAGATATTAGATAGATACATTGATATAACTATATAATCAATAAAGAAAAGGCAAACAACAAAATAGAAATATGAGCAAGAAACACAAACTGACACTTCACTAACAGGGCTATCAAAATAGCCACTAAACATGCAAATATGTTCAACTTCACTATTATGAGAAAAATTAAAGCTACAATAATAAACACAGATAAGTTAAAATTGACAAGGTGACTATCCCATGTGATAGTGAAATATGGATCGCTATAACTCATATACTGCTGGTAAGAAGTTAAATCAAAACTTCGTTTTGGAAAACTGGCAATAACAACCAAATTAATCATATTGATACTCTCAGGCAGAACAATTTAACTCCTAGTTATATACATGATAGAAATACATGCACTTCAACACCTGAAACACATACAAGATTATCATAGCAGCACTACTCATAATAACCAAAAATTGAGAGGGAGATGTCCATCTATAGAAGAAAGAGTAACTGAATTATGAATAGTCATCTAATAAAATATTATAAAGTGATGGAAAATGAATAAACTATAGCATGGATGCTATTTCTCAAACAAAATGCTAAGCAAAAGCAAATAGATGCTAAAAAATATATACAGTATGATCCACTACTATGAAGATTAAAAATCCAGCAAAATTAATCCTAGCTGTTAAACATTCGGATTGGTAGAGGAAGAAAAGAAGTAGAGATTGATAGGACTTCTGACAATGTAAATAATGTTCTTTCTCTTATATCGGTGATGTTGCATGATTGGGTTCATTTTGTGATAATTCACTGAGTTACATGCTTAAAATTGGTGTGATTTTCTGAGTTATAATTCAATGAAGAATGTTTCTAAGAGATAGAAATATATGTACTTACATGGACAGATGTCTAAAATTTATTAATAAATCAGAAGAGAAAAGATAAATAAAGCTATTTATTATATTATTTCATTATTTTTAAAAATAAAATGAGGGCTATATACATATTTGTATGTGGATAGATAAGTCACAGAAAAGAATGCATCAAAATAGAATAAAGGATAGACTGGAGAAAGGGAATATTTTATATTTATTTATTTATTTATCATTTGATTTTTATGGAAGACATTAACATTAAAATAGAAGTAATTAAAAATAACAAATCAACCTATTCAATTCTCAAGAAGTGCCAGGCATTTATTATTTATTATATTACTTAATTATCACAGTAGTTCTAGTAGGAAACAGAAGTTAATCTCACTTTAGTGCTGTTAATACCATGCTATTTTCAGCCTGTGGAAAATAATATATATTTCTAATATAGTACTTGTTACTTTGAATAATTATCTAATAGCACTCCTACCATCTCACCAAATCACAAGTCCTTGAGTCTGTTGACTGAATGATTGTTATTGACTAAAATAAATTTATATTACTCACTAATTTAATGTAATTTTATTCTTAAAGGTAGTGAGAAGAATTTTGGACAAACGTTTCTCCATTTATTTCTTGTGGAAGGCAGGCCTAGTTAAATATGAATGTGGAAGTTCTCAAAATAGCTTGACTCTTTCTGCTAATGATACCATGAACACAAATGTGTTCATCCCCATCACCGAACGGTAAGTATTCTGCAGTAGTTCTTTGAACTACAGTGTTGAGCCTTATTTTTTAAATGTTATTTATATAAATAATAGACACCCAAAAATATTAATAGAAAGAAAGGAAAAGGTCCATCTGAAAATTGCTTTTCCAATCTTTTTTTTCCAATTTGGGGGAGGATTAGTGGACAGTTGGGCCTGTCCAAAATGTCCACAGAGACATTTGGTCCCTGCCCAAATCTCCTTGAAAGTTGGTCCTGTCCGAAAGGTACATAGTTAATATAAATCCAACATTTTTGCAAGATTTCAATCCCAACCCACCTACCTAATCCCATGTGTCATCACCAGCTAGTTTATTGAGGCAAGAAGGGTTATTATTGGCTGTACAGCCCAAACACAATTATTGGACCAAGAAAACACAATAGTATTTCTTTTATGTATTAGGTCTCTACACCAAAAGCATAAATAAATAAACATTATGGGCTATTTGCAACCAAGACCATTTGGCCCGGACCACATGTGTCAGTGAATGTTTTAGGACCAAATGTTCTACAAGATAGTGGAGTAAACTACAAATTCAACTAAGGTATAATTTGATATAATCAGATTGTACACAAAAGGAATCAATTTTTTTAAGATATCATGGAACAAATAAATTAAAGAAATAATTTCTTCAGTTGAAGTTAAGATGTAATTCAATTGTTTAACAAAATATCTATGGAGTAAAAACGGTATAGCTGCTAGGAATTGTTGGGGAGGGAGCCTTTGCCTCTGCACAGAACAAGGAAATGTAGTAGGAAAAAACTCAATATTAAATGGAAATGTCTTTCTGGAGCATAGAAATTTCTGAAGGCAGTCTTGAAATTACTTCATACTTCAAAATTAGGAAATCTCAGAAAAGAGAAATGGCTAAATGTAATGATCACATCCAAAGGGCATTTTCAAAGAGCAACCAAGAATTTAAAATTCTTCATCAGTATAGCAATCTAGTGATAATGGTCTCTAAAATTACTCTATGTCAGTTTGAAATAACATTTTGTGACCAAGTTTATGTGTTATGTGACAATTGAATAAGTTAGTTTGATCAGCAAAAATCTTGACTAACCAATTAAGCTTAAATAAATCAAATAAACTTTTCCAGGATCTGCATCAATCTGAAAATAAAAATCAAGGAAATTGACACCAATCTAAATATGGAAACTTTTTACAGGCAAGGACAGTATCTTGCTCATTTTTAAAGCACCTAGCAAGGGCATCAGATGGAAAGTTGCTCAGTGTGTGTCTGAATAAATGAAGAAATAAAGGCTGGGCAATTCTGTTGGTTTTGACAAGGAAGCCATAAAATTACCCTAAGGTAAATGAAATTATTCATAAATTGGGCATACTCTTGTGGAACACTGAATTTTGTCCAAACAAAACAAACTTTCAGAGCAATGGACTTAATTCCAATTTCAATCATCTCTTTCAAAATGGTTAGTAGTTGATTCTGTCTTGCTAAGATTAGTAGCTAATGTAAACATTTTATACAAACAATGGCATATTTGATTACATAGGACATAATTTCTATTTTTGCCCAAACTTTCTTAGAGGAATGACTTTATTTTTTGCCTTTAGGTAATGATGACCTAATTGGGCAGTCCTCAAATAAACCAGATCCTTAGGTTACCTGAAGTTGAAAGCATCCTATATTTAAAAAAAAAAAAAAAATTGATGCTTCTAGCAAAACTGAAAACCAAGGACCTTCCAAGTCTTTCAGTTAATGTTATCCAAAATTTAGAAAGTAAAAAGAAGGGTATATCTACTGATGCAAAAATGAAAATCTGCTTTGTCTTAGAAGCAATATCCTACAAAATCTCCAGGTGACAATAAGTTATATTAAAGGCTGACCTTAAAAATATATTATATATTGCATATTACCTATTATATAAATTATTTAAATTTATACAATTAACATAAGTTATTTAAATTGACATTGTAAGTTTAAATAAATTAATTAAAATTAATTTTAGAATTTTTGAGTGTCCATTTGCTAAGCACCCTCCTCAATATGTTTTAATTTTTTTCTCACTTCCTTTTCTGTTTATTCTGACTTTGTTAATTTTGTGTTTAATATAATTTATTCACATAACAAACGGTTATTATATTTGTAATACTATACTACTATATGAGCATGTATTGTACTATTCTAAGCTCCTAGAGTTCAATGGTAAGCCAAAGCAGACAAAATCCTAAGGGAGATTGACAAATAGTCGCATTAATGATGAAGCAATTAAAATTTGAGATGTGCAGGAAAGAAACATGATATAAGAAGAATAAGTTACAAAGCAGCCTTGGCCTATGCTAGAGAGTCAAGGAAGCTCTCTGAAAAATGAGTAGAGGTGAACTTGATAAAAACAAACACACGAACAACCCAAAACAGTTAAAGCAGTGGTCTGTGTACTCCAGGCAAAGGGAAGAGCATGTGACAAGACCCATAGGAAGAAAGAGCCATAGTATATTAAGGGATCTAATAGACCAATGTATATGGACCAGAGGGTGGACCAGAGAGTGGCTGAGTATTGGAAAATGAAGACTGAGAGGTCAGCAGATGGAAATGTTATAGGGCCTTACAGCTATGTAGAAGAGGATTGAAGGAGGACCAATTAGATGGCTATTGTATGTCCAAGTAAGACATGTGGTGCCTTGGTCTAGACTGGTGTCATAGAGAAACTGACAGATATAAAACATAATTAGGAGCAAAATTGTGACTGATCAATACCAGAAGTGAAAAAAGATAAGTGTCAAAAATAAATACTTACCTTCTCTTGTTTATCTGGATAGAAGATTTTATTATCCATTGAGACAGCAAACAATGCAAGAAGGTTTGGTAGAGAAGATTGTGAGTTCAGCGTTTAACATGATGAGATTAAGGTGCCTTTGAAACATTAAGTGGAATTTGCGAGTTGAATATACAGATGAAGAGCTCAGAGGAGAGGTCTGGATAGGAAATACAAATTTATGAGTTATCCCTGGGTAGATGGTAATTGAAACCTTGGATTTGGATTAGAGTATAGAGTGAGTAGAAAAAAAATTGCCTGGGACTGAGTCTTGAGGCGCTACATTTAATGACTGAGTAAGGGAAGATAAAGCTAAAAGACTCTGAGAAGGAATGATGAGAGCAGTAGGAGTTAAACAAAAGGAGCGGGGGTCAGGAAAGGCAATGGAAAGTTTTATCAAATGCTCCGATACTCGATTGGGCTATCCACATGATGCAATAACCTGAAGACTTCATTGTAATGGGAAAGAGTATGAAGCCAGATTGAAGAAAATTGAAATAACAAGTATAGACAACGCTTTCCGAAAGTTTTACCGAGAAGGTGCAAAAAGAGGTAAAGTGGTAACTAGAGGGAGGTGAGGAGTCAAGAGGCGAAAGAAGTAAGATTGAAGAGATCGGAGCACGTTTAGTTATCAATGAAAATTTTAGTTGAGTGGAAGATGTTAATACAGTGAAAAATAAAAATAAGTGAGAACATAAAGTCCCCTAGAAGTTTGGAATAATAAGATACAGTATACATGAGAAAACATTCCTGCCAAAGGTAAGAAATTGGGGAAAGGCACACACACTGAGCTCCTGACTCTGTCTTTGTGTACATCCTTCGATGTATGACTGCCTTTTTGCATTATCCCTCTCTGTCCAGTTCTTATGTCACCTCCCTCTCTCTCTTGTGTGTCCCACTCTTCTCCATTCTTAACGGGGTATAATTTAAAATTAAAAGAGTCTTTTGTACAATTCATTCTAGCTATCCTAATTCTAATAGAACTCTTCCCATGCAAATTTATAACAAATTTCTTCCATAAAAGCATGGGAATTCAGTTCTTTTTAATTATATGAATGTTGAAGGAATTTCTTTCATATTTAAGTTTTCTTCTCAATAAAATACCATAGCATGAATGATAAAAACTTATTTTCAAAAATCAATGGAACAAGCTCTAAGTAAACTTATAAAAGACGACTTTAATTTTTATTTTGTCATTAGCCACTGAGAATAAACATGTCAGTATTTTCTCATACTAAATCTGCATTATATCTGTAGGGTAGATGACAGAAGTAGAACAAACTTGAATAAGCCACTTGTAGTGATTGAGGTCAATTCAGTATGAAGATAGAAGTTCTTCTTAAATGAAAAGGAGCAGAGATCACAGTTCTACAGATACATTGTAATTCACACTCACGCACAGTTTGTCTTTCATTTCAACAAATTTTGAAAGGAATCACATAGAGAGAGTCTTGATTTTCACAGGGTTATTCTCCTTTGGGGAAGTTCAGAAAAATTGTCTTACTATATATATAGATATAATTTTTAAAGTTTCTGAAGTTTAAATTTTTCTGGTTCCTTTTGTGTCTGTCCTATACAAAAAATTGTCTCTTTATTATTTTGTCCTCTAAAGGAATCCTGTGTCCTTTCTTCTAAGTAATTTACTGTGCTATCTGCATGTTTTAAAGCCACATGGCTATTCTTTATATTCCACCATCCCCAAAACCTGACAACATTTCCTCAAAGATTTATCCAGAGATGTAAAATTATCCACATATATCTAAGGCACACTCTAATACCTAATAATTAATTTTGGTTAACATGCTCTTAGGGTAGAGAAGCCAGGTGGGTATTGGATTGACCAAAACTACAATGACTGCCGTATCTATACACCTCTATCAGCCACTTTTTAGTAACAGTTCAGTGTGAAGGAATCTATGTTTGGTTTAAGACCAGTTGAACAAAAGGGAGGAAGGTTTCTAGTAGTTGGACAGCAAGAACCCTAGTACTTGAGTAAAAACAAACATCAAGTAAAACCATTGCAAGCATTTTCGTCATGTTAACCTTCTTAGATATTAGGCCCAGAAAACAAAATAAACTAATAAAAATTGCTCTTGAGTTTTCTAAATGGACCTATTATTTACCTCTTATTGGATCTTTTTTGTTTCTTATTTCCCATAGTTGTTTGACTAAGAAAGTAGATTTAAATTTTTATTATAATGCAAAACTAGCATTAACCTCAAAGGAATGGGAAATAAAAAGGATTTCGAGTAGAACTGATTTTGGCTACATCAAATGAAGAGATTTACTAGTAAATAATTTATAACAATTTAAAAAGAAACAAGGTACAATTTCTTATAACACCCATATTTAATTTGTCAAAGACCTTTCAGAAAACTCTGCTCAAAAATCAGACTCCAGTGCTTTGCCTTTTTTCCACATAAATTCTTTGTATTACAACTTGCTGCCCAGCTGGTATTGACTTATGTAATAGCTCCATATAAAGAAGAGCAGACTACTCAAGTTCATGTGAAAAAAAAGAATATCCATAATGTATTATCAACTATAATTTTGAGAGTAATTCAACATGTCCTTTATGTTTCTAATTTTTTAAAAGATTTTCACACATTTTTGATAGTTAATGTTATAAAACTATGGATTGTGTGCTTTTAGTCTGAAAGCCAGAAACTATGTAATAGTGAGAACCTTCAGTTTTTGAAACAGATGGTGACTTTTGAACCGTGCTAAATCTATAAGATATTAGATTTATTCATAAAACATTGCCATGTCAATATGGAAAGTTTGGCAAGCTTTTCATCTTAAAAAGGTCAAACTGTATTATTTCAATATCTATTTCTGTATCCTTCCTATCTACTCCCCCATCTGTTTTTTTTTTTTTTTTAGAGGAAATATAGGAAAACTAGAACTCAGTATGGGAAATGCAATATAATATGTTGTTATTGCATTGACATGTATATAAATATATAAATATAAGCATTGTTCTTAATACTTAATTCATACATAACACACTAATCATATATATGATGTTCATACATAACATACATCAATACTAGTTGGATAGCAAGTTACAGTGCAGTTTATTTGTATTCAGTTGTGAGTATCTACTGTAAAACTAAAATTTTTTTCACTACATAATCTTAAGAAAAATTTTAAAGAACATCTTTGGGCCTAGAAGTTCGTGATTTTAGTGTTGTTTAGAATTGTTGGATTGTCTTCTGCTAGCGTATATAGTTATATCTAAAATTTGCATGTATGTTGAGAAACATGGAAGTTAAGTCACAGTTTGTTGCTTAGTGATGCAGAAATAGTATGGAACTTTCTGAGCAAAGACATAATAATCTGAATGTGAACCTGAGCCTACACAGTATGTTTATTAATATGTCAGTGGACTCAACTAGCCAGTTTAATATTAAATTATTTTCACATCATTGTATGACTTTGTAATCACATATGTGTTCCTCTTATTTGCAAGTCAGTCCAAATTGTCCAAAGGGAATGGCTGTTAGCAAAGTTACAAAAGTGAAAACTCCGGTCTACAACTTCTCATCTTCTGGTTTGTTGAGATGCTGAGACTGACCAGAAAACTGGCTGACCCTCAAGTCCTGAGAACAACCACAACTCTACTGAGAGAACAGGGAGATAGCAGTTGGCAAGTATGATTAAACATGGAGTGGGAAATGAACTGGATTTTGAAGAAAGATTAGGAATTTATTAGGAGCACAGCAGATGAACAAGGATCAGCAAAGACCATGATGTAGAATAACACCATGACTTCACAAAGGAAATTTTATGGAGATTGGATATGATGAGAATATAAAGTTCAAGGTAAAATGATAATTTAGCTCTTCAGCAAATCATGATAAAACATTGTAATTTCTCATGCAGAGACTCACAATAAATTAAAATAAAAGGTTAGAAATTATTTTGAGAATTAGCCATGTAGCCTATGGAAAGCTTTACATTCTCTTCATTCTTTATTATTAGTGGTAGATTTCTACAACTGTCAGAGAAGACTATTGAGGAAGTTTGATTTATTCTTGTGTAGTGGCAGAATGCACAGCAAAATGCACTTTAATTCCTAAAAGCCTTCTGTCTGTGTAATTCTGAAATGCATATACTCTATCATCTTTAATACAAGATTGCATAAGAAAGTAACAGGAAGCAAATGAAGACTGAGGGGCAAACTGAATATGTGAGAATTTAGGCAGAAAAGCAATCATTGATAGAGTCAGAGAACACCTTGCCACATGGGGCAGTTAAATAAAGGATTTTTACATGTTGGAGAGTAAGATTTATGAAGAAACGTCTATAGATTATTTGTTTATTAAGTGAAGGAGCTGTGATTTAATGATGCAGATTTATATTCCATGTATTTTCTAATCCACTGGGTGGGACCCATATCCCTCCCTAACTAGGATCCATCATCATAGTTAGAGAATATTTGATTACTGCCTTAAAATCACTACCAGGAACGATATTTTACTATGAAAAAAACTTTAAATCCTAAAGTGTTAGACCTCATTCTTGGACAACGTATTTATCGTTTAACTTCTTTAGAACAATTCTCACAGAGTGGACTCAAAATATAAATAACATTATTTAGTTTAAAGAACGGCCAGCCACCTAACTTTCTAAATGAAGCTAGAAGGAACTGTGCCAGCTTCATCCTCAACAAATTGCCCATGACTTTATCAATATAATGAACAAAAAGAAGATATACATTGACATAAATTGTTTTACAATTTAACATCTGTGAACTCTATTCCACGTGGCACAGACTCATTTAAGAATCATTTAAGACTCTTTCAAAGATTTACTAATTTTTTTTTTAAATTGACAGCTGGTTTCATAGATAGATACTGGTCCTGAGCCATAATGTTTCAACTCAATAAATATAGAACAAAGACTTTTAATATTTCTTCTGATAATTTACTCTAATGCCAGCATGAGACACATTAAATTCTATTTTATAGTATTTGATTTTGAATTCTGTCCTTGGTCCCTGTTACTTCTTACCTTTGTAATAGTTGGATTAATTCCAATCACCAGTAATATCTGAATCCCAATCCTGTATTCAAGACAAAATGTTACAAAGATAAAAGGGAGGCGATTACAGGACAAAGCCCTCTATTAAATACCATAAAAATTTACCGGAGCTTACTAGACACTTTGGTAAAGCTCTCACCATTTGGGAGACAGAACTTCTCAACTATATGTGATGGACTCAATGAACTCACCCATGCCCTGGAAGGGTCTTCCCTTCCCATCTCACAAATGAATAAATAGCAAAGGAACGTTCTCCTGCTTGCATTGTGTTAGCAACAATACTTGTGCTTGCTACCAGGGCACAGTAGCAAAGGTTGTGCAGAAAGAGAATTCCAACTCCACTATTTCACAGGCCTCAGAAAAAGTTATGGAAACACAATTTTACCTTGGCATAGCCTCTGGAGAATTCTTGGAACAAGAAAAAGTAAAGTCTTGAATTGGTGATGCACAGAAATCACTAATGAGCAAGTGCAATACTTAGTAGACACGCATATACAAGAAGGTCTGAAGATTCCTAAACATATTTGAAGAGGGACATTCTATAATGGATTGTAATTCCTGTAATTAAGGGAATTAGTTCTCAGATACTGAGAGAAACTTAGTAACCAGTTTCTTAGGTCATGTTCCTTGAAAATAGACAGTGGAGAGTTGCGTGCAGGAAGTTAATTAGGGAGTGCTCTTGGGAACATTTATCTGTAAGACAATGAAAGAGGCAGCACTGAGAAGTAGAGGTTAAATCGCAAAGTAGTTGCAACAGAGGCCAACAGCTGACCTTAAGGGGGGCTCTAGAGTAGGTATGTTCATAGTTTCGTGATTCAAGTCAAGTGGCCTGGTCTTCTTACCCACTCCCATCGCCAGGGAACTCGGAGCAGCATACTATAGCATTCACTACATTAGCACTTATGGCTGATGAAGCCCAAGACACTTGGACTTGACTTACAACCTAAGCAAACTAATACTGTTTTTAAATAAACTAGACACATATTGCTATGCCCACTATAACCTCCACCATAGCAACTAAAGGGCTAAATTTCCCATTTTAATGAAATTGTTCTACTCTCTCTGGGAAGGAGTGACCTAAAGAAATAGTGACTCAGGAAGAACAGCTAAATACTAATCACATCAAAACCCAAAGTGCCAATTTTGTAGATATGCATCAGAATGGACATAGAAAACCACAAATAATGCCATTAAATCATGTATCATTAGAACATAAAACACTACCCAAGTAAGGTATACCTTGGTATAGGGCAAAAGGATAAATCTTTATATGCACATTGTGATTCAGAATGAAGGTTCAGGACACCTAATGGGCAGAACCTAAAAATGGGGAAGTGAGGAAGCGAGGCTCTCTTTATAACGCCAAAGAAATATTTTACCTGTCTGTTGCTTTATTTGAAACATAGACATAAAAATACCCATTTTCTGTTATACAGGCTTCTGTGAGTATCCTATATATGCAAGTTCTTTGAAAAGCATCAAATGTATAGTATTAATATTATTGTTCTGGTTTATCATCCATATAAGTCTATTTCTTCTATTGCTGCCCTGGGACTAAAAGAAAATTGCTCACTACTTTTTATTTTATAACATCTCATTAAGAACACTTCATAAAAAATTTAATAAAGTTTTCTACAGATATTTCTTCTTCCAATTAAATAAACTTACTTTTTCATGGTTTTGTTCCCTACGCATTTAATTATTTTAGACCCTATCTTCTGGATCTCCTTCCAAGTTTTCCACAGCTTTATCAGTTGAATTTAATGTGCTGATTTCATTTTTTAATGTACAGGAAGATCAAAGAAATCACATATATTTCTTCTCCATATGGAATTTTCCTATAGATCATTAGCAGCATGTTATGCAATCTACGGGCAGGTCTCAAAAATCATACATGTACATTAGATTTATTAAACATCCATCATGTGTATTGTTCAAGAACTATCTGAGGGAGATATCCTATGTTTGATGAAAGCAAAAATCTCTCATCTAGTCCATCATTTCATCTCTCTTCAGATAGTTCTCCTTTGTATTTATGGTGTAAATACTCAGTTTGTCGATTTATCAGAGAGAAGCCAAACAAAGGCTGATGACACAATATACACTGTGTGATGGATGACACAACATACGCCCCAGGGTGTATTACAGAATCTGCTGAGGAAAACTTGGAGATAACTAATACATGTTTTGTGTGACATACGAGAAGCTCCCAGCGGCTTAGTCTAAAAACCATTGCCCTTGCCCGTGCTGATGGAGCGGTAGGGTGGTTAATCCACTCTCCTCTGGTAGAAATGGTCGTTTAAGTTTCTTGCTTGTTAGGTTTGCCTCCTGTTATAGTTTCATGGATGGGAAAGTGATACATCTGGAACTATCAGAGGAAGGCTCTGGTATGTGGTATAAAAGCCTATGTGTAGGATCATAAAGAAGCACAAAAAACCTACACTGCCCAAAGCAAGCTTATTTCCATGACAGCAGGGAGGAAGCCTATCCGAGTGATTGAGAGGTGGATGTATCAGGCAAGTTTTGGGTGAATTCAACAAACAAGATTTTATTTACAAAGGTGTGCTAGAAACTTCACCTGTGTAATAATAATCTCAATTTAGTCATTTTTTATGCCTATTAACAGCTATATGATAATATTATTTTTCCCCTATGTGACAGACACTGTGACAAATACTTTTATACACAATCTCATTTAGCCTTCATAACATATTTAAGGGGTAGTTACTTTTATGATACTCATTTAAAAGATGAGAAAACTGAGGCTTAAAAAGATTATGTATCCAAGGTCATGAAACTAACAAGTGATGCAGGTTCTCACCTAGACCATTTAATTCCATGTCCTTATGTTTAACTGTCATGCTACATAGCTCACTGGTGTTCAGATTTTCCATTTTAAAGTACTCCTAAAGTGAGATAATCTCAAATCAAAGCATGTGTAAGGAGTCCCCTCCTCATCATGTATCATTTGAAGGACAACTCATGTGGCTTATAATCAAGGTTTTTTTTATCAGCTTCTTACCCATACATCTTACCCTCCTCTGTTACCTAACATGGACGGTCCCACGCCATTAAAGCCAAGATTCTTAGCATCCCGAATATAGTCCTACCTTTACCTACGTTCGTCTTAGCTAATCCTATGAATACAATTCCTCCTCTGAAATACACTGTTCTTTCATCTGAAATTGGACACTACCCTTTCTGCAAGCCCATCTCCTTTGGAAACTAGGGTAGGCTGATCCCAGCTGACATTCATCTTTCTTACTTTCAGTTCCCAGCATGCTCACGTCCAGTGGTCTTTTGAGCGGACCATTATCTCATCTCCGAAACTAAACAATAAATGGTGCAACAATCTCTCCTTTGTCATGTTGAAACTACTGTAAAAATGCTAGAAATGTAATAAGAATATAATAATGGTACATGGCCTCAAAAATCTAAAACGCTTTTTCTGTTTTTAACTTTTCCTTACTCAATTACCATATTGTCTCTTAAAGAATTTTACAAAATAAAATTTAGTGAAAATTACATTTTAATTGTGATGCCATTTTGAAAGAAAAATAAAATTAGGATACTATCTGTCAATTCTGGAATTAACAAAAGAGTCAGATAGAGTTTGGTTTTTTTTTTAGCCCACAAAATATGTAGGTGTGATAAACTTAGGTGTTTTAAAGATCACATGCTGGAGAGAGAAGACAAGATGGCAACTAGAGAGGAGGTTCCTAAAGCCTCTCCCAGAAAACACAATTGAACGGCCGTCCAGGAGCCAAGAAAGCGGACCCTGAGTGACAAACCGGCTGCTGAGAAATCCACAAATTGCAAGTAAACCTGAAGGCTGGCGAGAAAGGGGCGAGTCGGGGAGAGGGAAGGGAGCAGAGACGGACCACGCGGGACGCGATCCCTGCTGAC
>PVJL010016089.1:0-22085 GCA_004026885.1 Lyroderma lyra
ACCACCACCACCATGACCACCACCACCATCACCATGACCACCATCACCGCCACCACCACCACACAGGATTGTCTTTGGAGCATTTGGCAGTGTCACTTCAAGTTGCCCTTGAGTTTGGGTCTTGCAGGACTTTCCTCCCATGGATGAATTGCTTGTTCTTACTCTTCCAGGTGCCAGTCCCGAATTGCCCGAGGTTTACCCGCGGACCAGAAGCCAGAGTGTCGGCCTTACTGGGAAAAGGATGACCCTTCGATGCCTCTGCCGTTTGATCTCACAGACGTCGTTTCAGAACTCAGAGGTCTGCTTCTGGAAGCCAAAGCCTAGGAGGAGCTCACGTCTCAGGGATGGGGGAGAAAGAGATCTGGTTGGCCTCCCTCCTCCCTCATCACCGTGGGCTTGGGCAAGGGCAGTATGGGTAGACTCTTCTTTTAGATTGTAGGACCTGGGTGCTAGTGAGAAACAGTAGGGAAGGGAGTCCATAAATATTAAAGTGTTTAAAAATGACATGGTGTCATAATCTGATTTGGTATTAAACAAGACTCCCCCCCCCAAAAAAAAAAATTGATCTCCCAGTTGGATTTTTAATGGGGGCCATCCAGTTCCCAAGGCCAAGGGTGAGCCCAGCCTGCGGCAGAGCCCCACCTCCCTTCCTCCTCCTCAAGCCTTTGCAGAGACTCGAGAGCAGATGGCTGTGACGTCATCTGGGGACAGAGTTAGAGACATTCATGCCACTTTCTCACCACATGCTTCAGAGGAGGTGCTGTCCGGTATGGCAGCCGCTAGCTACATGTGGCTTCTTAAACTTCAGTTCCATTTGAATTGAAACTAAAAATTCGGTCCCTCCGTTGCACTGGCCATAGTGCAAGCGGCTACTGTGTTGGAGAGCACATTTCCATCCTTATGGAAAGTCCTAGTGGACGATACTTCCGCACAGAGTTCGAGGGCACGAGATCCTCTTTCCCAGTTCTCAGTGGCTGCTACCCCCATAGGTGAAATAAATTAAAAGAGAAATGACTCACTGAAGGGCAGCCTCTTCTTCTCTGAGAACGCCCTGAGTCAAAGCCTGACTTGTGAGTCCTGCTCCCTGCACACAGGAGTGGGGCGGTGTCGAGATGGAAGTTAAAGCTGACTCCCTCCCTCTAGGAAGGTTCTCTGACCTAATGAAAGACACACAGCCCGGCTGACACTGCTTCATGGATTACACCAGCACGATAGAGAGTTTTTCCCTAGAATTCCCCCGTCCACATGTAATGACAGGAGAGATTGAGGTTGGAGGAACCCTGGTGCCCCACCCTGATGACCTTGGAGACAGTGTAGAGCAGAAGTTAAAACCGGGTCAAAGCTCCCACTAGCTGTTGTGACCTTGGGCATGTTACTGTGCCTCGGTTCCCCGATCTGTCCGATGGGGACCCTGAAGGCACCAACTCACAAGGTGAAGGTGAAATGACATCGTCTAGCCGTAGACTTATTAGACCCACTTCTGGCACGTAGCTGGATGCCCAGTCACTGATTACACGTCAGTAAGCTGTCCCGACGCAGACACCGCCCCCTCCCTCAGTCCTCGTGCCAGCTTCGTCTTGTGACGCCACAAACACAGCTCTTCCTTTGGGGCCCGGCGCCTGCCCTTCAGTGACCCCAGGAACGGGGAGACTAGTTCGCCCCTCTCCCCAGCCTGTTGCCTTCTGTCTGGTGGCAATAGTTTGAAGGTGAAGAGCTCTTTGGCCCACTGGAGGCACGCCGAGGACCAAACCTCTCCTGCCACCAGAATCTCACGGGTTCAGGGTGTGTGCCCATTCCAAGCAGCCAGGGTTTCGTCAGCTTGACACAAGGCCTCTCAGACCGGGTGGATTTGCTGGTGTCCTTGAGCCTCGATGTCCCCGTCGGTAAAGACGACGAAGCGCTGCCCCACAGGGTGGTTTCACAAACCACGTAGGTGAGGGACATGGGGCACAGAGACGCTGCAGACGGGGCACCCTCCCACCCAGTGCTTTCTGTAGCCTGTAGCCCTACAATGTGCCCATTGTTGTATTTCATTGGGTGCCGATACTTAAAAATGGGGAGGGTTCTCATGAGGTGGCCGTGCGTGCAGTCCTCGGAACTCAGAACGCCTCGCCGCCCCCGGCCCCCATCCTGGCGTCGGCGGTGCCCTGCGGGTCCCCCCGCCGGGGCGTGGACCCTCCTCGGCCCCTGTCGCTCCCCGGTGCTGTCTGTTGTAAACCTGACCTGCTGCCCCGCTGCACGGCAGCGCTCCGGAAACCTGCTTGCTTGCACCCCTCCCGTAGAAGTAGATCACGGTCGTTAGCGCCCACCCCAGTATGTGTACCGCCACCGTGCTGTCGTCACGCCCTGCTTGTGCTAATATGTGCATCAGAACATGCGTAAACAATAAAATGTTAGAGGGACGTGGTAACGAAGCCAGGAGAGGCTCTGCACATTTCTCCTTGCACTCCGGTGGGTGGGTGGGCCTGCTTCCTCGGCCGGGGTGACAGCCTGTCGCAAATCCGCAAGGTCACACTCAGAAGAAAGGGCGGCGTTCGGCGAGCACGAGTCAGTGTGTCTGAGGGTCGCACGTGGTCCCCCGGGAGGTTTCCGGTGCACAGAAGGAGGGCAGACAGGAGGCAAGGCCACTCACTGCCATCCGGAGGCCCCCCTGTGCCAGCCCCGTGCCAGGTGCTGGGGACAGGGAGCGACCCAAACAGGAAGTTGTCCTCCTGTGGGGGGGCAGACGGTAGGCCAGCGAGTAACAAGATGGTTTTAGACCTTTGTAAGGGCCAGGAGGGCGCCCACTGGGTGAGGCTGTGGAGGGCACCATGGGTGGCATAGGCTGGGGCGAAGAGGGGCCCCGAGGCCAAAGCAGAGAGCAAGTACAGGGGGCAGAGCGGGGTGTGCAGGTGCAGAGGAGGGTGGACTGGCGTTTGGATTTAAAACGCCAGGGTTCTGGGTGGGGAGGGGCAGGGGTCTTGATAGGATTTTCTCATGCTTCTAGATCAGTGGTCTCCAACCTTTCCCCTCGTGTGCACCCCTTTTCAACCCATTTCTATAAACTGCACCCCTTGTTTTTAAAACAGCTGTGTTTAAACACACTTTTGGTCAGTGCCTATCTTAATGTAAAAGAGTGGAAGTGAGGTCGTAAGTTAGGAAAGAAAAATTACTGCACCAGAAGTACAAACCACGGACTTAATTTTACAATATTCATAACACAGTCAAATATAGATAATGATGATCAAGTATTTAAACATTAAAAAAAACTACTTGAAAAAAATTATAAGACAACACACTTTCAGTCAATAACTGAACTGATCCAACAGTCTGGCTATGGCTGTGTTTGTATGTTTGGGGACGTTCTAGAAGCATCACCAATGGCTTGTTCTGAAAGTGCGTAATGATTGGTCGAGGAGTGGTTTGGAGCCCTCCCCTGTCACCATTGCCAATGGGACCTAGTGTCGGAGTGTCTCCGGCCTCGGCGGTTCAAACTGCACTGTCTTGTCCCTACGTCACTGACGTTTTGCACTTTTCTCACTGGGAATTCCCCTCGTCCCAGGGCGAGGCCTTGAGGTGTCCTTCGAGCCCTGCAAGGGCGGGAGGTGGCACCACTGTCCTGCAGCCACTCCTACTATCCCCACAGCGTCCAGCCCGGGGACTCTGCTGGATGGAAGACAGCAGGGTCATGGCATCGCTTGTGACACAATTTTGGTAAGAAGCTTCTCAATCCATCGGTAACCGAATGGAGGGGCGTGAGCAGTGGGATCCCACAGGCCCTGTTTAATGGCTACCCACATCCAGGAGGGGTGTGGGGGGTGTCGGGGGACGGCCTTTGCCATGCTCCTTTCTTTCCTGCTCTGGTGGGCACGTTGCACACGTGTGGAGCCCGGCCGTCTGTCGGAGGCCCGCGCCTCATGGAGGAGGAGAGGGGCAGCGCGATGGCAATGCGCCGAGGGGGTGACGCCGCCCTCCCGCCTGCCTTTGTCACGTGGTGATTAGCCGGTGCTCTTAATTACGTTTCAGTGGGAGCCGGCGTATCGCGGTGGTGAAATCAATCTGACAACCATGAAGGGGGCGGGGGGCCCAGGAGTGCTGCGGTGATGCAGCTGCAGGAAAAGGGCTCCAGGTGGGGAAGGGGAGACGGTGGGGTGAGGGCGGCCAGTACTGGCTTCCTGTAGGACGGCCGGGCCACCCGGGGCTGCGGCTGAGTCTGGGAGGCAGGTGTCGGTGGCCGTCAGGAAAAGGGACACACCTGAGAAACCCCCACAGATGCGTTCCCAAGCTGGCTGGGACCTCAAAGCATCTCAGAGGCCTGTTTCTCGCACCTCTCTTCCTGACGAGGGGACAGTTTGCGTGCCTGGGCCCCCTGCTGCAGCCTGGCTCTGGATGGCGCTGCCCCACAGTCCTTCGGCCCATCGTCGTGACAGTCCCAGTGTCTGTGAGAGGCGAGACATCCTCCCTGAAGTCATGCCCACATCCTCCAGCCGCCATGGGAGACGCGCCCCCTCCACACTCCTGCTCTGCTCTTCCTGCTACCGCTGGTCACATTTCAGAGTCTCTGATTCCTGGGTGGCAGTAGAGGCTTTGGGCTGCGGGGTCCCCATTCTGCCTGTGACCCTAAGGCTGCCCACCCACCCAGACCTTGGTTTCCTTGTCTGCAAAGTGGGAGTAACAGTCACGTATCCGCCACCCACGCTGGTTGTGAAGATCACGTAGGTTATGTGCATGGAAAACGCCTCCAGCAGCGCCTGGCGCACACAGGTCTGCGGTGCTGGGTCTAACGTCACTATCCCCGCTTCCTGTGACCACCACTGCAGCGTCGTGACACTACACACATCACTGGACAGGCAAATCACTGGATCTCTGTGCTCTGGTCTTTGTGGGACAGGGAGGATGGTGACGCCTGGCTCATTGGACCGCTCTGTCACCGCGATCACACATGTAGGCGATTGTCGTCATGTCTTGTAATAAGTACCAGAATAATGTTACCGCCCCTGCTACCCTGTTTGCTCCTCACAGCCCTTTTCTTTCCCTAGCAGATAGCGTGGACCTTTTCACAAATGAGATACCATGAAAAATGACTCTTTAGTGCTTGCATGACTACAGCAGGATTAGGTCACCCTTTGCAATTTTAGATTTGCTTAAAAAATGCTTGCCATCACCTTCTAATGGATGGTCTGTGTACAACAATTGTTTATTGACTCTGAATGTCTCAGTACCGGGGTCAGTCTGTTTCAAGGGGAGGGGAGCATTAATTAACTTCCGCGTGAGATGCGGTGATTCCTTTGCAGTGGTACAGTTCACGACTTTGCTTGCATTTCCTCTTCATCAGTCCTGCAAGAATCGAGATAAAATAGTTGCGACGCACATGTGTGTCAGGCTAAATGGATCACAGCAGATACAGATCTGTCTGCCTGTCTGCACTTGCCTTTAGACAAAATTCATCAATTTTACAAAAGCTACCGACTCACCGTGGCACCCATACAAATGAGTGCGGGGAGCACGCGGGTGCCCCGTCGTTTTTAATCTGGTGAGTGCAGGAGCCGCCTGCTGAGAGACGGGCCTTGCTGGCTGAGGAGCAGCAGCGGGCCCCTCGGATGGAGGCAGCGAGGTCAAGGCCGTTCTAGAGGAGGCTTAGGAGAGGTGCCGTGGCTGCGGACCCTGTGGGCTCAGACCACGCTGTCCCGCTCGTTAGTGACTGTCTGCAGGAAGCTCCTCTGCTGTCTCGCCAAGTATTCCAGGTCAAAGCCAGACCCCTTTAGTGGTGCTGGTTTCCAGGGTATCCTGCTGGCCCCGCCCAGCTTCCAAGACAAGGCCAGGCAAGCCCACAGGAGAAATGCCCAGTGGAGACCACATTTAGGAGGATTTTGTAAACGCTGAAGCCCTGTGCAATTCCAGGGCTGAGGCGGGGGGTTACTAGGTTTAATTTGGGTGGGTTAGGGAAGAACCGGCCCACGCGTCTTGTCACTTCCGATCAGCCCAGGCCCCTTCTGATGGGAGCGGCACGCGGCTCACTTTTGACGTCGGCTGACCAGACGCCCCGTTGGAAACGGGACAGAAACAACGGTCCTGCCCTGTTTCCAACGGGACGTCTGGTCAGCCTACGGACACCTTGAATGTAGCCCAGTGAGGTGAGACTGACCAGACGTGCCGTTTGAGAAGGGACAGGACTGTTGTTTTCCGTCTCATGTAAAACTGGACGTCTGGTCACCTTACTTTGAGGCCACACGGAGCAGCCAGAGGATGGGGGCAGGCAAACACCTCTTGCACAAGAATGGTCTCAAAGAATAATATTACGGCCTCTTTGTAAAGTTTCTCAGGCGCCATGCGCTCTGCAGAACGTACCAGAACTGAATAGAGAGGTGTGTCCAGCACTTGGGGAAATAGCCTTGGGGCCTCGGGAGCCGCAGATGGAGGGAGTTGTTCCTTTGCGAGACTACTGTCCCCAGCCGAGGACCCCTTCCAGTAGGGAATTCACTACTTCACTTTGGAGCGGGCACAGTTAACCTACCAACCCCGGAACCCGGAAAAGCCCGGGCCCGTTTCCCAGAGCCGCTAGCGTGCGTCTCCCTTTCAATACAGAGAGCCGGCGCTCCGGCCACCCTCCTGCCCCACCCCCACCCCCACCTCTTCAGCCAGGGACTTCCAGTTGATTACGCCTTGATTAGAGTCGGGAAAGAAGCAGGCCAGGTATATAGGATTCCCACCGAGCTCCCCACCCCTGCTCCGGACCAGGGTCAGGCCGAGGGGGCTCTCGGGGACCATGGAACAATCAGGCCCTGTTTACTATGGACGCCTAGCTTTCTTTTCTCCAAATCAAAACAGAGTTTAGTAGGCAGCGTATTTCATGCATGTCTCTTGATCAATGGAATGATCTGTCAGAAGGCATTAAAGCCCCCATTAGCTTGAATGCATTCAAAGCCAAACCATTGGATCATTTAAGGCCCGCCGTGATTGTTTTTAATATACTGTACATTGATTTCTCCCTGCAAGCAGCAGCGTAAGTTTGAAACTAACTGTGTATGACTGAGGCTTCGTTTGCTGTCTCCAGTCCTCTGTGAGAGGCATGGCTTCGCTTCGACCAGAAACGTCTGCGTGTAGTTTGTAAGGAGATGCAGACCCTGGTGGGTTTCCCAGGGTTTAGGCCGGATCGCGCTGACTCCCCTGCCACCCCGGAGCTCCCTCCCAGGTCTGTGTGCTCATTAAGTGAGCCGTGCGTGCAGAGGCATCCCAGCCGAGCACCTCGAGTGAAAGGCCAGGGGTTGGGGGGGGGGGGGTCTGAAAGCGTGACGCCCCGGCCGAGGCCAAGATCCAAGTGAACCTGACAGCTTTGAGCCAACAAGACTCTGTGCCCGGCGCCAAGCTGCAGAAGTGTGGCTGGGCCGGGCACCCTTGCTGAGCCCAAGCTGGGGCAGGCAGGCAAGGAAGCGACCCCAGGCCCACCTTCGGCCGCTGTATTGCCAACTCTGGGTAGTGCTGACCCTTCCCTGCCTGAGCAGGTGGATGCTTCTAAGGAATACTCATCAGTTCCTTCCTAAACACCAGACTCTGTCCCGGGAGCACAGGCCCCTGTCCTCAAAGTCCTGCTCTTCGCCAGCATTTCTCGTCTCCGCCCCCTTGCTCATTTTATTTATTAATAACAGAACACAAAGCCTGGGACCAAGAAAGCAGTTTGGCCCAAGAAGTAGCGGTGACCCCATTTGCAAAGGCATGTATCCCAAAGAGAGGTTTTCATATGTTGTGCCCATTCTACAGATGGGGTGATTCAAACCCAGGTGCAGAAATTAGGTTATTTAAGGTGAGTTACAGAAATGGGAGTTCAAGTTGCTGGTATATATTGAGACTACGGAAGAATATGAACAGTCTTGAGCCCACCACCCAAGTAAACCTAAAGTATAATATGTTGAAGAGGAAAATGGGTCCAGATTGCTTGTAAGTACAAGAACGCCGCCCCCCCCCTCCCCCCCCCCCAATTCCAGCCCATAAAGGAGAAATTTCATTAGTCTAGAAAATAATTTGTGTGCCATTAATTTTTTTTTCCTTGGGCCACAAAGGTCCACAAAACTTTGGTGATCTTTACCCAAATAAGCCATTGGAATTTATGGTGCAGGATCCTAAAGTCAAAGAGGCCAAGATTCATCACCCAAACACTGGTGGGATGAGCAAGTCACAGTAGTAAAATCTGGAGCAGAGGTCAGCAAATTACAGTCCACAGTCAGATCTGGCCCACCACTTGTTTTTACAAAATAAAGTTTTATTGAAACACAGCCACATGCATTCATTGCCATACTATCTATGACTGCAGAGTTGTGTCATTGTCAAGACTGCACTCCGTCCAGCAACATGGAAAAGCACATTCAAGGCCAACAGTATTAAGAGCAACACCTAAGGCTCCTCCTGGTTTAAAGAAGACTGAGTGATGGGGTGGGGGGACCAGGGGAAGCCACCCACGAAGGTGGACGGCCACCCCCTGGCTTCCAGGTTCAGGCATCCTGTCTCGGCAGAGGGCAGGTCTGCAGGGGAGCGAGCCACGGCCTGATGGTCCCGCAGAACCGCTGCACAAGCCGCTGAGGCCTCTGCCGAGCCCGTCTGCTCCGCTGACAGTGCTAAGGCTATCCCGATGCCTCCCGAGGGTGGGATTTGGCGTGAGGTCCATGGATGGCACCACGCCCACACGTTTGTAAAGAGCATCCTGAATGTTCTTTAATAGTCTTTGAGAACTTCTCTGTTCAACTTCATAGAAAACTGGAAGAACCCTCTTTTTTGTTTGTTTGGGTTTTTTGGTTTTTTTTTTGGAGAAAACTTCTATGTCTGCAGTCACTTCTCTGATCCCGTCTCCTGTGACGCTCATGACCCCCACTCCCACCCGCTGCCATCTTGGTGCTGCGTCATTCACACCGGCTTTCCTGTACTCACCCACCCCAGGGCCTTTGCACTTACTTGCTCTTTGCTGTGCCGGAACTCTCCTCTCCCAGGTATCCCAGCAACTCCCTTACTTCCTGTAGGTCTACCCCTTCATCTTCTTCAGGGCTTTCCTCAACTGTCACCTTCAAGGTCTTCAAAACGAGGCCTTTCGTGACCGCCTTGGGAACAACTGAGTACTAATTAGGATTTTCAACATTAAGTTCAAAATAACATTTTTTTAAATATCAGTTTTATTGAGATGTAACTCGCATGCTATCACCAACATGACAGTCTGAAGACGGATAGGAATCTTAACCTCATCTGGTTTTAAGGACCGCATTGTGTGGGTTATAAAGTGCCTCGTTGTATTTCTAGCCTAAATGTCTCGGACATGGGGGTGCACCTCACAATGGCAGCATACCATAATTTACCTTGATGGCGTTTTTTTCTTTCTTAGTGATACAGAAAATAATGGTATGGCGTGTAGTCAAGGGCATCTTAGAGCCGATGAAGTACGGTACCTAACGTCTCCCTCACCATGTGTGCTAAAGCCCTCCAAGGGCAGCTTTCAGCTGGACTGTTGGGAGAGATGCAAAGTGCACCCCTAAAGTGCGGTGAGAAGAGAGACCATCTTGGGTTCGGTAATGTCAGCGGGGTGGGGACCTCAGGTCTGCAGCTGCTTCTGAGTTCATCTGTGCTGGAGGGGGTGCAGTGTTTTCATTAATTTATGACTCTTGCCCTTCTGTTTGGAGTCTTCCCCCCGTCTTCTCTCCTGTTTCTCTTTCTCGAATGCTTGCTGGGGGATTTCTTTTCTTTTGAGCATGCTAAAAACGATAATATTGAAAAACCTTCACAGCGACTCAGTCTTTGAAACCCGACATCAAGGTGAATGTCTAGTGGAAATTTGGGGCTTGCCGGGCTGCCATGGGCAGTTTGCATTTAAACAAGTTGTGACTTTGATTTAAGAATTTGATTTGATGGGTAATATATTCCCAAGCAGGGAATGATGTATAGACTGTTTCCATCAGAAATATCAGGTTCTGTGCGTGATGTGTTTATTTCTCTGAGTGGTTATGTACTTAATAAATAATGTGGTTCAGTGGGTATTATTTTCATTTCAGTGTTTAATACCACTACAATATGTCTCAGATTCGGGGCTGAATGACACCTCATAAATTATGAGCTGTTATTAGCTGCTTTCTCGTTGCATCTTAATTATTAGGCTGAAAAGAGAGGGCAGACTTTTATAAGCATTCATATTTTCTGTTTACAAGGCTTTTACTGACGTCTAATAAATTTAATTACCTCTAATAAGAAGAGGAAATGAAGTTCTATTTAGCAAATTCATAGCTTTGAAATGCATCTTGTCACTTTATGAGCATGGCAAACGCCAGGAAGGTAAAGCCATTTAAGGAGATATTGCTGGGTTAAACTAACTGCAAAACTGTTAAATTATTTTTGTTTCCATTTTATTGCTTAACCTCCAGGGTAAACTTCAGGCTACCTGATAAAACAGCCACTCAGGAACTTTAAACTTTACATACTTTCCCCCACAGGGCCAAAGCAGGCTCTGTATTAAAGGTACATTTTTCAAACCTAATTTTAAATTTGGAAATTGATTGTGTCTTGACCTACTTATTCCTAAGAGCTGTTCATTCCCGACTCCTTTGTTTGGCTTATATTATAAATCTATTGTTCTTTCAGGGGGGTTCCCAGCTGGTCAGGGGGCAGAGGGAGGAATTAATGCAGCGAAGATGAGCTCATTCTGCCGACACCACTGTCATTCGAATTAGATCCACAGTTAACTGGACTCGGGCTATGGAAGGGTCGTGAGGGGAACTCAGATCCACACTTTGTACAGGGGGTAGGATCGTGCACGAGATCGCGTTTGGGGACGAGGAATACTTATCAAATATTTAAAGGCATATTTTATAGGGCATCCGACAGTGAATTGGGATTGAGAGTTTGGTCAAGTATCTTCCCCAATAGCACTTTCAGGCATCTGGATTTTCTTTTTTTCTTTCTTTCTTTTTTTAATGTTTTGGGTCGGTTCCCTGAGCGGGGATTGAACCCAGGCCGCGATGGTGAGAGCGCCGAAGCCCAGCCACTGCACCACCAGGGGACCCCCCTTGGATTTTCATTTATTGTCGTATATTAGCAGACAGACCCTTGGAAGAACCACAGTGCTTAGCGATAACCCTTCCTTTTCCCCTAGACCCTGATCGTCTCTGTTCTACTCTACAAATGCAACTCTGTGAAGTATATCGTGTAGGTGCAGTCATACCGTGTCTGTCCTCGTGGGCCTGGCTTTTTTCACTCAGCGGGTCCTCAGGGTTGGTGCATGATGTAGCCTGTGTCAGAATTGCCTTCCTTTTTTAAGGCTGAATAATATTCCATTGTGCACATATTCCACATTTCGTTGATCCATTTACCCGTCCATGGGCATTTGAATTGTTTCCACCTTTCGGCGATTGCGAATAACGCTGCTATAAACATGGGTGTATAAGTACGTATTCAAGTCCCCGCCGGCTATTCCTTTGAGTACATTCCCATAAGGACAATTGCTGGATGACACGGGAGCACGATTTCTAACTCTCTGTGGCACTGCCAGACTGTTTTCCACAGCGACTGCTCCAGGAGTGCACAAGGTCCCAGTTTCTCTACATCCATGCCAACACTTGTTTTCTTTCCTTGTCTCTTTCTATAGGCACCTCCTAGTGGGTATGAAGTGGGATCTCACTGGGGCCCCAGTTTCTTCTTGTCCCCTTCTCTGCTAAGTGGCAATGAAGCCCTGGTTGTCATTGTCCCCACAGATCAGAGAAGTGCATTCGGTTTGGGTCTAGGTATGGAAGCAGAATTCAGCCAAATGAGGGCATGGATGAATTCTGTCGTTCATACCTGCTCTTCCTGTGTCTCATGCCCCTCTTCCAAATGCCTCTTCTTACTATCTCTCTTGCCCACAAAACTGCTTCATTTATGCTAACAGCAGAGTGAGACTTCCCAGGAGTGCTTGTGGTTTAAACACAGGGAGAGATTCACCCAGAGGAATACAGGGCTGATGGCATCAAATTAAAATTCAGCGAGAATGTGTTTTGGGGTGAGGCACCCCTGAAATGAAATCACACAGATGAGAATGCCCTGAGAGCACATGAAACCCAACTATAAACTCAGCACCTTTACTGGAGCTAAGTCTTTAACAGGATGGACATGGAGGCCTAATGTTCTGGCATGTTCCTAAGGCTCCGCCAAGGAGTGGGTCTGTGCAGAGTCTTTGAGGATCGATGTGGACATGGCAGGGACGGGGCTCCAAGATGGAGTGTCAGGCTGAAGGTGTCTGGTCAGCCAGGCCTGTCAGACGCCATCTTCAAATGTGACGCCTGTTGGCTCTGGCAGTGACAACCAGACTGGTACCATGGCTCCTATGCAAGCTGCCTTAGGACCTTGACACGGGCTGTGGCTCCCTGCCGCCATGGGAGGTCCAGGGCTTGGAGCTGTGGCCACTGAAACTGGGGCCACAGGAAGGTTAGACA
The DNA here is from genome assembly GCA_004026885.1 of Lyroderma lyra. NCBI lineage: Eukaryota > Metazoa > Chordata > Mammalia > Chiroptera > Megadermatidae > Lyroderma > Lyroderma lyra. Next base: position 12,417 of record PVJL010016089.1, read on the forward strand.
TGCCAGCTGCTGCCATCTGTGTGACCCTAAGAAGCTCTGCTTGTCATTGCTGTGTGTCTAAAAGCCAGTTACGGGACACAGCCCTATGAGAGCTGTGTCAGAGTGGGACAGTACGGGGTTGCCTTCCACAGCACCGTCAGCGATGTCACCATCAGGGGAGGCAGCCCTGTCACCTCCCCTTTTCCGCTCGAGTATCTGCAGGCAAGAGCCATGCTAAGGCTGGAGCCCTGCTTCACCTGCCCGCCCCAGCCTAGGCCTCTCCTCCGCCCTCACTTGCTTCCGGGCACTCCCTGAGGTCCCCGGGCTCCATATTCTCCTGCCACAAGAACAGCCACCATGGGAAGCACACGTCACTTAAGGTCCCTGCCCCGAAAGGAAGACAAAACTCCATCCGTGGTTCCTCACGAGAAAGTCGGTTCTGCAAAGTGGTGACGGACACGGGCCACGTGGAGGTTGGTGGTGACCGCAGGGACCCACGTAACGCTGAAACGCGATCCCCTCGCGCCCGTCCTCCCCGCCCACCTGGCTGCCCGTTTCGGGAGCCCGAGCTTCAGCTTCCCCCGCCTCCGGCCCAAAGGCCTCCCTGCTTAGCCCGTTGGGAAAACGTTGCTTTTCCCTTTGTATTAATCGGTGAGCGTAATTTCCGCAGCGGTAAGCCCTGTCCTCCAGGGGGCCAGCCTCTGACACAAAGCAGCAGGGACGTTGGCGTCCCATTTGACACGTGGGTCCCAAGTGACTCAACTCCCCCTGCACGATGAGGAGACGCTTACCTCATCTCGGCATGGACGACGCTCCCCCCATAGCCAGGCTTGCCCTCCCCAGGTGGGAGTTCCCCCAAAGAATGATCCCAGCGTCCATCCTTGGACATGTCAGGGCCCGGTCTCAGAGCGCCTGGCTGATACTTCCTAGTTCTCAATCTGCAGTGACCGCTGTCCCCCGCAGCTGCAGGACGTCACCAACGAGCCCATTAGATCCCAAAGAACACGTCCTCCATCCACCAGGCTCCTTGAGCCTGCCCGGAGCTCACCGCCTGCGAGGTCTGGGGGACATTCAGGACTCCGGCCCGTTTCCGCGGGAACAAGGAACAGGCTAGAACGATTCACGATCACAGACTGATCCAGGAAGTGAGACCAGGACACAGGAGAGGTGTCCTTTGCTCTGGGAATCCTGGAATTCTAGAAGGATCTTGGAAATCAACTGTCCCCATCAGCGTCTCTGTTTTCGAGGACGGAGGTTGAGACCCAAAGCAATTGTCACACGTGCCCGGGGTCGTGAGCTAGTGGAGTCAAAGTGGGCCTCCTGCCCGGGGAGTCCGACTTCTCGACTTTAGTGTCCGCCGTGGACACAACTGACCCCATGCTCAAGCCTCGAAAGGGCGCAGAAGGACCCTTCGTGTCCCTTGAGCTCACTGGGGCTTATATCTGGAGGCAGAAGGAGCTTCCTTTGCCTGTAAAAACTCGGGTCTGAGTCCTCACAGGTCGCTTGGGGACTTCGCCTGCTCCAAGGCAGGATGGACCCAGCAGGCGTCCCGGGAAAATCGTGGCACTGTGGCATTTGGGCGGTGGCCATGGTCTGCTCAGGGAGCTCATCCTGCTCTGCTCGTCTGACTGAGGTCCCTGAAGTCTGATGTGAAGGGTCTCCATCAGGTCATGCCTTTTCTCCATCTCTGCTTTAGGTCCTTGTCACCTGGCCCGCGTCCCTCAGCCAGCCAGAGTTGCAGATTTGTGATGGAAACACATGACGTAAGGTGTCCAGAGAGGGAGAGAGGGAGGCACGCGGGGTGTCTTCCCGGCGTTGAGTCCACTACCTCGTGGCTGGACCAGCGGCTGTGCCGTCCAGTGGGACATGCTCAGAGGGAGGCACCAGGCGATGGCTCTGCCAGCTCCCAGCCTCACGCCCGCACCCCCAGGACGGAACGCCCTGCCTCTGCTCACTTATTAGGATGTAGAGAAAGCGGAATCTGATGGGGAGCCCTCTGGGGGCTCCCTTCCTCCTCAGCTGCGGGGTGCAGGGTCTGAAGAGGTTAGCCTCCCATCCCCCGAGCTGTTAACCAGCGAGCTCCGCGGCTCGGAAGGGGGGCTGCCACCACAGCATTAGGGAATGAAGTTTGCCACCTGACCCCACTGGCCATGGAGGTTAAGGAGCTGGTGACAACTGATGATTTCTCAAGGGCGTTTTGTTTACACGTGGCTTTCTAGTGATTTAGGCAGCTCGTCACACGGATCGATACTTTCCTTGGTTGTCACGCTGAAAACCCTGGCTGCCCCACGGTTGAGTCCGGACGCTGCCTCTAATGGGTGGCTGTGCCCCGCGGTGGGCGAGCCGCCTCGCTGTGGGTAGCCACCCTCTGATGGCCCACGTGTGCCGCTCAGCGTGCCGCGTGGGTGGGAGTTTGTATCACCCGTTTGCATCGTTGTGTGGATGAGTCACTTAAGACTCAAAAGATTAAGTATCTTTATAGCAGTCACAACTGCCCGAGCTGGAATTCCCTTTCTTCCCGCGAGTTTCTACAATGCGGACAGCCGTCCTCGGCCTCTGTTTCCTCATCTAGTAAAAGAGAGGACAGGTGCTAAGCCCTTGGCCCTGCGCCTGGCACATAGCCACTACTTGGTGGTGACTGTGGGAGGGGCCTGTGTGGCCGGGCAGGGCGAGGGGTTTGACTTTCCTTGTAAAGGGGGTTTAAGCCCAGCACGGGGGAGGCATCATCCTATTTTCAGCGTTTGAAAGTCAGGCCGGCTGCTGAGGAAGGATGGGAGGCGGCCAGCAGTGCGTGCTGGGGGCCCAGGAGAGGCCCGGGAGCAGCCGCTGAGGTGGGGGCAGGCGTGGAGAGAAGTGGGTGCCTTGGAGAAGTTTGATGGTCGAGACGGCAGGACCTGGTGTAGATTAATACGGAGGCCTAGGGGAAGAGGGGACCAAGGATGACACCTTCGTTTGGGGGCCTGAATTCTTCTGCTTGGACTAAATTAAGCTGCAGTAGCAAACAGGCCCAGAATCTCAGGAGCTGATGCAAGTTTTCTTCCTCACTTCGGCCCCACATCCGCTCCGGGGCTCTGCGAGCTGCCCCACGGGCCTGTGTCATGGCAGGGGCCTCCTGAAGGAGCCGCCTCTCTTCTAGATGGATTGGAAAAGAGGAGGACTGGCAGCCGGCGCTACAGCTGCTACCGCTCACGCAGGGCGCTGGGCGGCTTCTCACAGGCCGGGGCCCTAAGCCATCGGGTGGCCACGCCCAGCTCAGGGGCGGGGTTGTAGGCTCCTCCCACAGGCCACAGGCCAAGTCTCAGGCGGTGAGCAGAATCCCCCCACCCCGCCGGAGCAGGGGACTGACTCTCAGGGACCTAACAAAACTTACCGCGCGGCCTGGGCCACCAGCCGGTGCCATTTATTAATATTAAGACCAGGGTGGGGCAAGGAAGTAGGGAGCAGCCGGTTTGGGGGGACAACATTGATAACTGTCCCTTCACCTCTCATTGTCTGAGTTCCCAGCGGGGGCTTTGATCCAATGTTCATTGAATGAGCAGGATGTGGGCCAGCCTGGGAGAGTGGCTCAGAGGTTTCAGAGAAGACAGCGAACGTTCTAGAAACCAGAGGGCACACACTCAAGCCCTCTTTTTGTCCAGCCCCTCATTTCGGTGTGACCCTCACGCTCTTGGGGTGAGCCGGGGCCCCCCGTCTTTGTTCCCTCGCCTCGACTCCAGGCTCAGGGTCTCCGGGGCCTCTGGAGGTCGGGCACAGGTTCGCTCCCTGCCCTTCTTGGCAGAGATCAAAAAGTGGTTCCCTGGTTGAACAATGGCCGACCACCTGCCCACGTTAACTGCATAATGGAATGTAACTCGCAGGGCTTTTAAAAACACGAAGAGAGATTTTATTGTAACTAATCGTGATGGATGGCGAGTGTGGTCACACCAGGGGCATAAATCTTTGTGTCGGGCCTCGAACTGAAAAGCCAGCGAACTGCCGAGTTCAGGGAGCCTCGTCTCAGCCCAGGGCACGTCACGCAGGGGAGGCTTCACGACCTCATCTGCATTAGCGGGGCAGACGCCCTCTCTCCCGGGGCCCCGGCCCACCCAGCCCCCAGCTCCTCCACCGTGAAGTCACTCTGGCTGCCTCTGCTTGAGTCATGGGGTTGCCTCTCTGCACCCCGCTCGGCTCCCATGTGGACAAGGAGGCAGGCTTCCCCGGGAAGGGGTAGGGCAGGGGCTGGGGGGACTCTGACCATAATTAAAGAGAAGAATGAGTCCAAGATCGGGGTGACCTGCTCATGTGTAAGAGCTGCTCCCTCCCATGTGTTATGTTCACTCTTTTAGAACCATCTCAGCTCCTGTGAATGTGGTTGGGGCTCTCTCTTCATAAAGCTTATTTATGAGTCAGGTCAAGGTTTGACGGTCGTTGGTCAAGGAGCCGGAACCCTGCACATGGAGTTGGGAGTCCTGGATGCAGGCGTCAGCTCTACTACTGTGTGCCCCGGGGCCAGCCACTTAGCGTCTCTGGGCCTCAGTTTTCTCATCTGTCATCTGTGAAGCGGGCGTAATAATTCCCAGGCTACCTAGTTAAAAGGGTTAGTACCAGGAGCAAATGAAATTATGTATGTTTCAAAGCAGTTTGTACGACATTAGGATACATTATGGTTATTCAAGTTGAATTTGGAAAACAACTCAAAAAGTATTTCCAGCTATTAAGGGGAAATGAGAAAATTGGGTCGGCCTCGCGTTCCAAACAGAGACGTAGCGTGGCTTTCCCTTCCCCACCCCTCGCCCCATGGCTGACTTGGTTTCTCTTCCCATCTCTAAACTCACCATTTGGAATCTGAGACGGATGATGCTACGTGTTTCCCCCTACAGAGACTGTGACGAATTTGTGTTTTGAAGAAATATTCTTCCATGATGGCGACTTTAGACACCGGACCCCGGGAGCCACTGGGAGCCCAGCAGGCCAGAAAAGGCACACTGGTGTCACCTAGGGGACTGTTCCCATCATGGGACTGATCAGATTGCTGTCAGGAAGCACCCCGTTGTCTGCCCTGAACTGTCTTCATCCTGAGCCCTGCCCTTCTGCTTTCAGGGGTCCTCTCCTGGGCTCCGTGGGTATCCAGATCCTTCTCAGGGGTCCTCCTGCTGGCCCGTGGGTGCAGCAGGCTTTTCGTCACCTGTTGGATTATTTTTCACCTCAATTTCTGCAGCTTCCAGAAATACTATAACATTGGGGTCCATGAGTTGCATTCTTCTCAAATTTCTGGTATAGCTCCAGATGGTTTCTCACTCTCCGATTTCTTCAGATATTTCGGTGGAATTTTGAAAATGAGGGGGAGAGAATTGTTGGGCTCGATTCTGAATCTTCAAGCCTGTCAGGAGTGGCATAAATCTTCCTGAGTTTTATTGAGGTCATCCTTGGAAGCTAAGATAATTCTTGTAAATATTCTAGGGGAAATTTAAAAGAATATTGTCTTCCTTTGTAGGGAATACAATTTGATATGTGTATATGAAATCAATCTTGTTGCATTATTCAAATTTTTGATATCCTTATTTAATTACTCTCATGTACTTTTGTTTTAGGATTATCTAACTAAATAGCAATTTTTTTTATTCTACTCTGAGGATCTCTGAATTTTATAGAGTTTATTCATTTATCTGGTTTTGCCTTTAATAGTTAATCTATATATTATGAGTAATGTTTGGGGTTCTATTATTTTTGTTTCACATTTTAGGCTTACTTCATTTTCTCTCCTTTTTAAAAAAAAAACATATAGATTATGTTTAATTTCTTCCTTTTATTAAAAAATAATTTAGAAGGAAATACCCCATTTTTGTTCTGTTAGTGGCAACCTTTGCCTTTTTCAAATGCGTCTTTGACCATTTTTCTCTGTCGTTTTGAGTCGGTATCTATCAAACTTTCCCATGTGTATAATGGGGGATGTCTTGGATTTGTCTTTTACCTCATTAAATTGATTTTCTGCGCCATCCAACCTGCTGTTCAGATGATGGTTTTTAATTAATCATTTGTGTTTCCTCTCCATTCATTCTTGCCTTATCTCAGATTGTGTCTTCCTCATTCGACTGCCCCTGGATTGGTCTGGATTCAAAGTCCTCTTGAATATTGTTGAGAAGGCAGATCAGAAATTTCCTAACGCTGTCTATTTCTTGCAGTACGTCTACGTGGCAAGAGAGTGGCTTCCCTGACCCCTTGTGTAGGCCTCTAGAAGCTCCCATGAGGCACCGGGACCCGTCGGCCCATTGAGCAGGAGGCCGGCCCTTCTGCCTCCTCCCCTCTAAGCAAGAACTGTTCTATCGGCTTTGGACAAGGTTTCCTCCACTTTACTTCCTGGGCAGGTGTCTGTGAAAAGGAAAAAGTGAACAGGTCTCCTGGGCCCCTCCCCCATGTTCAGGGGTTATCCTCTGAAGAGCAGTGGTACCTGACAGACAAGATGACAACCAACTCTTGACTGATTCTTCGTTGCTTTGTGCGAGAAGCAAAGCCATAGAATGACACTCAGTCAAGGCTGGGCCTGTCCCTTGACCATGGGTATGGTCTGAGCTCATACAGAGATAATAACAGGTGCCCATCAGTGACAGTTGGATCTTCTTTTGTTTTGAAAGGACATTAGGAGCTGCATTCCCTCCTCTTCTCACCGTTGATTCATTGCCAGGAATGACAGCGGTGTGCACGATGAATACACAGTTGTCTCACATAACATACAACTGGAATCAGCCTAGAGGTCCACAACTGAAGACTGATGGATCCCGTAAAGCTCGGTGACGCGGCCCTTAAAAATCACGCGGGCGATTTCACACACGGTAAGAGCTTCGTTGTTTAACAAGTAAAACGTCACAAGACCTTGTTTGAGCTCCTTTCCGTAAAAATAGTGTATACACGCGTGTCCGTGTAGGTAAGAGGGAGGGAGGGAGAGAGAGAACGAGAAAGAGTAACTTAAAAATACCTCGATGTGTTATTCTCTGGGTGAGGTAATTACAGAGATTTGAACATTTTTATTCCCTAATTTACCCACGTTCTCTTCAATACACATGTAGTACTCGTATTAAGGGAAAAAAGGTATTTAAAAAAATCAGTTCCCTAGAAGAATTTGGGAACTCATATCGATATCATCTCTATTAGATGATTTTGCTATTATCTTGCCTCTTCCCTTTTTTTTAGTAAAAGAACAAAACGAGAAAAGCTGTGTATTCTGGGCATACTTTTCATGAGAAATCAGATTGATATTCATCACTCTAATCCTGTTGTACTGGGAGGTTCTGAAAGAACTTGTGAATTATCTATAAAAAGGTAGAATTTACTTCCTGTGTACGTGCACTGCAATGTTGTTCATTTTCGGAAAGCGGGTGAGCCGGGGAGCTACGTGACACTCCCAGACCTGTGGAATGCTTGAACTGCCAGGGCTCGGAGGGGCAGCGGTCAGCGCGAGCTGGTTCGAGGGCGCGGGGCATCTCCTCCCAACTCTGCACGTCGTCGTGTCACATCGGTGGCTTGAAATCAGCCACAGTGGCAGCATGGCCACCATGGGCATGGGCAAACACCAGAAATCAGGCCTTTGAGCCTCTAGCAGCTGGTTGTTTATCAGAACACCATTACTCTAGGGACGATCTCTTCCATGAAGGAAGTGGGATGTGAGCAGGCCATAGTCACATGACAAAGACAGGGCCAGCTTGAGAGTCAGGCTTCCCCCTTCCCTTCAGCTTCCACGTGTCCCCAAGGGCTCTGCCGAGGTCAGCACACGTCCGTCCTTGCCCGTGCTGAAGAGGGGTGTGTTCATTTCATCAGGGAGCGGGGAGAACCTCACTTCTAGAGTCTAAAGAAACGGGAGGCCGGGAGCCCAGGACCCCTCCCGCGTCTCCGCGATTCCCAGAGCGGCTCAGAGCGATCACCGGAGACGGTCAATCCACGAGCGAAACGGAGCCCTTACCCGATCATTGCGAAAAAATAAATAAATAAAGCTCAAATCCCTGTATTAGACAACACAGTCTTCTTACCATTTGTGCAATGATTTGTTAATTAAATTGCTGCTAAAACAATATTTATTTTTCACCTTAAAAATCAGCCGAATATCAATCTGCAATCAATACAGCGTTGCCCAGAGGCATCTCCGACTTCAAATTTGCTTCACAAAACGGCTGCAGGTAATTTATACCCAGTCAATAAGACATGTTTCAAAAGCCACTTTTCCCTCCCAACAGGCACCCCAGGTCTAATTTACAATTGGATAAGGGCTGGCAAACTATACACACCTGAGTTAAATGTAATTTGTAATAGGATTTTTTTTTTAAAGTGGTAGTGAAAGATTTGATTTCGCCTGTTCGGTATGCAGGTAATCTTTGGCTGTTTCTGAGACAGCCCCTGCAAAACAGCTACCGCTTTTGTTTCCCTTTCCGGCTTAATTCTTTATTGCTGTTGTTGGGGAGGTGGGGGTGGGGCCCTGTGGGGACAGTCAACATCATGATTACCGTTCCCAGTACACGTGTGCTGCATCCAGAGGTAATTACTGGAGGGGCATTATTACAGTTTGGATTTTTTTTTTTTTTAAGGAAAGAAATTCTTTATTCCAAGACAAATCTTCCTGTTCCCTTATATTTTGGAGGAGACAAAGGAAAAACACGAGCTGTCAAATTTGGGGCTGAATGAAACTTACAAATTAATCCCAGGACTTGAAATCTCAACCAAGGTTGAAATCTGTAATGAGTGTTAGAAACTGCAATTAATGTATTAGGAAGCCAGGTGCATTTGGGGTACATCTTCCCGGTGGTGGTGGGGGTCCGTACCGTCCTCGTTAGAAACTTCCCTGGGCTGTGGGTCTCCTAGCTCGCGGCCCGCCGTTTCATTCCGCCAGCTGCCAATTTGATTGGTGAAGTAGTTTGGACGGCGCGATCCTCTCTTTTTTTTCTTTTGGATTGATGTGTTTATTACTTTTTGTGACAGTGGCTCCCAAGGCAGATGTTCAATAAAGGGGGGAAAATATATCTGATACAGACCCAAGTCCAGAGAGGCGCGTGGAGATTGCAGAAAATTGGGAAAGCGATCATAAGCATAGAGCTGTTGTGGGCGATTTTGCTCCCAGCGTTTGTAGCAGTTGTGTTATTTACTCTTGCGCGGACGGAAGCCTGGCTGGGAATTATTGAAAGCCGGGTTTCCGGAGTTCAATTGCACTCGGCTTGTGCGCACCGTGCCCGCAGCCCATGAGAGGGCGAGCCAAGTGCAAGCTCCAAGAAACAGGAGTGCTTCTGTCTCTGTGTGTGTCTCTGTGTGTGTGTGTGTGTCTCTGTGTGTCTCTGTGTGTGTGTGTGTCTCTGTGTGTGTGTGTGTCTCTGTGTGTCTCTGTGTGTGTGTCTCTGTGTGTGTGTGTCTCTGTGTGTCTCTGTGTGTGTGTCTCTGTGTGTGTGTGTGTCTCTGTGTGTACATCTCTGTGTCTCTCTGTGTGTGTGTCTCTATGTGTGTGTGTCTCTCTGTGTGTGCGTCTCTGTGTGTGTGTGTGTCTCTGTATGTGCATCTCTGTGTCTCTGTGTGTGTGTATGTCTCTATGTGTGTGTGTCTCTCTGTGTGTGCATCTCTGTGTGTGTGTGTCTCTGTGTGTGTATCTCTGTGTGTCTCTCTGTGTGTGCATCTCTGTGTGTGTGTGTGTCTCTGTGTGTGCATCTCTGTGTGTGTGTGTGTGTGTGTGTGTGTGTG
>PVJL010016090.1:0-22088 GCA_004026885.1 Lyroderma lyra
ACTTTGAGAGATGTTTTGTGATGAGATCTTTATAGGATTTGAACCATGTAACATAAAAAAATTTTTTTAAATAAATAGAGAAGATGCATGGGCTGTTCTCTAACAGGTACTTTGGATTTTGTCATTATAGTAAGTAAAGTTATTGCTTCTCGTCCTTTTGGCTAAGATCAAGTATAATAAATAAAGTTGTTATACCCTATCCTATGCTTGACCATAGAAATTATTTCCTGACTCACTACCTGTACCTGGCTATTCAAATAAAATTCTTGTTAACTCTTCTTGGAAGAAGCCCCCCACCCCATAAGTCAGGAACCTAGAAGAGCTCATTTTTCCATGCATTGGGCTCCCTTTACACACCTTTAAGAAGTTAGTTGAACGTCTCTTGAAAGTGACCAGAGTATTATCAAAATACCGCAAATATGGAGAACTCAAACACTACTTCAGCCAGGTGTTTAAGGTTGACACCAGCAGTCATAAATCATGTAAATGGGATGTACCTTTGAAATCATGTGATAAAAATGGTATTTTACCTTGGTGGTTTTCTTCTCTAAATTCATAACCCCAGTCTAACTATGAGAAAAACATCAGAACAATCCCAACGGAAGGACATTCTACAAAATATCTGGCCTGTAGGTAATCCTCAATAGAGCGAAAAGTTACCAAAAATGGGGAAAGTCTGAAACTATCACAGACAAAAGGAGCCTAAAGAAGACTGATGACTAAATATAACATGGTGTCATGGAAGGGATCCTGGAACAGACTGAGGACATTCGACAGAAACAAGGAAATGTGAGTAAAGTTACTCTAGTTAATACTACTGAATCAATATCAGTTCTTTAATTTTAACAAATGTACCATACTAAGGTAAGATATTACTAATAGGGAAAATTGTGGAGTGAGGATGGAGTATATGAAACTCTCTGTACTACATGCTTAATTTTTCTGTAAATCTAAAACTGTTCTAAACAATTAAGCCTAGTAATTAAATTAAAATATCACAAATAAGTTTACTGATAGGACCTCTGACACAGGGTACTATATTATATGGTTCAGCAGAATGAGGTAGGGGAGTGGGAGGACAAGAAAAGGGTCTAACAAATCAAGCACAACAGGACATCTGCTGCCACCTAGTCTGCGTGGAATCCTATTCAGAGTGTGAATATTATGAAGGTTGAATATGAGCTGCCCATTAATCACCCAGTGTGTGGTTAAAATGTTCAAAACAATCTAATGGACACACAGCATTTAAGTAATCCAGGAGCCATATTGCTACAGTTAGTATTCATGTTGTGGCATTATTTTTATTTTAGTATAAACCAAACCAAACCAAAAACTTCTTTGAAGTTTACAGGATGATTAAAGTCAACAGCATTCATAAATTATGTAGATCGTAAATTCCTTAGGATTATATAAGCCTTTGCATTAGACAAAGCAATAAAGGTATTCTGCATCTATAACACATAAATTTAATCACACTACCTACCCTCCAATTCCTCCCTCTGAATGTCTACCCCAACACATTGAAATGGCACCTGGCATAGAAACACCACGAGTTAACTAACCTATGCCTGGAAGTCTAATGGCCTTCTCTGAAGTAATCCATGTACCTACCACCTTTGTCTGAATGATAGACTCTAACTTCTGTGTATACACCAAGAAATAGACTCATTCATTATGATCCTTGTTTCATATTCAGTGGCCTTCTGCTCTGTTTGACCACTTCAGGTTTATTATTAAGATCATTTAATACATTACTGATGGAGCTGCGTGCTACACCCCTAAGAAAGCATGCTACTTTTATTTTGTGTTGTTTATTTTAATAAGTCCTGTTATTAAATATAGGCATTCAAGTATATATAGTAAGATATATATTACTCAAAAATTTATTGCTCTTTGTATAGTATATCATACCTGTACATTTTCTTGAATAATTAGAATTCCCGTAATAGTTAAATATTGGGTCAAGTACTGCAGTGGACTGAGATATACACTGTTCTGTGATTATTATTTAAGCCTATTCTATACACTATTCATATCATTATATTTTAAAAACAACATACAACTTGACTAGCCTCCAAAAAGTTAGTAGAGGAGTTATTTAATACTCTGAAGCTTCTGGTGTAATGAATAGACTCTAAGTTTCCTTTTTTTAATTGGAAATACATTTATACAAAAAACTCATTTAAAACTTGAAATAATATTTTTAAAAGAATCAACACACAAGGAAAAGCATATTTTATGCTGCTCATCTGATATATTAGATAAATGCTTTATAAGTTTTAATCTTACTAATTTTACCTGATACTAGAGAATGTTAGTTAATACAGTTGAAGGACTGTCTCAGTTGAGTTTAATTTCTGAAAAGTACCTCATACAATGCTCTGCACAATTGTTCACCAAAACACTACTCTTCAGATGCAAAGAGAATAGGATTCATAAACTACAAATGATACCTTTGAAAGAAAAGCTTTTATCTTAGATACTAACTTATAAAAACACCTATTAAGAGGCATTTAAAGCAGTGAAATGTATCATGAAATTTAGCTGAAGTGTCAAGAGGCATTTTATGTAACTTATAATTATCGCAGTTACTGGTAATACCTGTGATTTTGTTTTGTAACCACATTATTTTCTAAGTATCAAAAAATAGGCAATAGATATGTTCTGTCAATTTTTCCCCTAATCTGCCTAGGTATAAATTGAATTTGAAGGTCCCAAATGAGAGTTAAATGTAAATAAGAGTAAACTGAGAACATCTTTTATTTCTCAGCTTCATGAATCTACCTTTATATTATTGTTAGATGACAAAAATAATTCTAAATTTGTTAAGAATTAGAATAATTATAGCTCCACAATAAGTGTCAGGCGTGAGGAGGTTCTGCTGCCAGCTGTGGCATAATGGAACTGAGGTTCAAATCAGTGGTTCAGAGCTCTTAGCAACACACAAGTTGCCAGGACAAACTCAAATTTTAAAAGTCCACATGAAACCATAAATTCTCAAAACTTTCTAGTAGTAAGAGAGCTGGATTAGTTTCAATCCACATATCTAAGACAATTCCCAGCCTGCTAATAAAGATTTCACCCTGAAAATGATTCATAATGAATAGATGGTGTTATAATTCTTAACAGTCCCACACTTTATATACAGAAATTATTAAACAAGACAAAATTTTACTATTCTAATTTTACTTATTCAAAAGACAGCCTTCAAACTACATAAGTGAGAAAACTTCGCATTGTCAGATTCTATGGGGAAGATCAAGATGCAAGACATAACTGTTAAATTATTTTGCCATCTCATGAAACCACTACTATTTTTAGGACATTTTATAATAGCTCAGATTTATTGTTCATAATGTTCCAGGCACTGCTAGGATTCACATCATTATCTACAGAGGCCACAAAACACGGTTCACCTCAATCACCCCTACCCACTAGAAACAAAAATAATAATGAATCTAACAATAAGAAACCATCAAGGCACATTTTCAGGTGTGACTTATTTATAAAATACTTCATTTTAATTTTGCCATAATTCCACAAATTAGGACAGACCAAGTATCTTATCCCTATGCTAAAGATATGTAAATACTTCCAGATAATTTATTACTTTAGAACTTGGGCACAGACCCAGGACTAGAATCTAGTTTGGTCTTTCTCTCTCTCTCTCTCTCTCTCCAGTTTAAAACACTATACATTTATTATTTCATGGTCATGAGGTCCAAAACAGCTTATCTGAGTCCTCTGCTCAAGATCTAGTAATGTGGCAATCAAGGTGCCTACAACGGATGTGATCCCATTCTCTTCAAATCTCAAACGGATGATGGAATTTACAGAACTTGCTTTTACAGAACTTACCATGACTTGCTTCTTCAAGATCAGCACGAGAAAGTTCTAATTTCTTACGTCTCTGGTCTTTAAATCCTCTTTTATAGGGCTCAGAGATTAGATTGAACCAACATAACTGCCTTTTGATTTACTTAGCATCAACTGATGAGAGATTTTAATTACATCTGAGAAATCTTTACCTTTGTCATATAGTGTAATATCATTACAGGAGTGATATCCTGTCAGCTTTGCCATATCCTGTGAGTTAGAAAAAAGTTACACATCCTGCTCACAGTAAAGCATTGGACAATAGTGTGAGGCATTAAGGGTAACTTTAGAATTGTGCCCTACCACGAGCAGTAAGAAATAACATCTATTTATATTTGCATAATGCACTAAAAATGTCAACAAACCCATCAATGCAGATGCACACATTACATCACTGAACAAGTTGGCTAGGCACAGTCAACACAGGTGTTCCCACAGTACTGAGTACATGTCCGACATGACACTGCAAATGTGATCATTGTTATTGTCCAATTGTTCTCAGTTTCTTAGTTGTTGGCATTTGTCTTTAATTGCTGTCTTCTCAGTGCCTAAAACTATGCTTTGTTTATAATAAGATTTCAATAATAAATTAATAGATATATTACTACTGAAAATGTGTAAAATACTAGAAGAGTTCGCTTTAATCTAAATTGTATGGAATATGTAAAAATTAAGTCTACTATAAAAACAAGAGTGATTATCTTTCTAAAATAATCTCTCAGGATATTCAAGGAATAGATTTGAAATGTTTTTTCTTTCAGTGAACTCACTGGGTACTTCTACCATCACAAGAATCATGCTGTTAAAATGATTCATTTATCTGTCTGCCTCCCCCACAAATCTATGAACTTCTGAACAGGAGGGACCTGGTCTCATTCAACTTGGGGTCATGAGACTTGACAACTCTTTATTAATAAAAGATTGCAGGGAGGACTGAAAAGGGAGCTACACATGCCTGGCACCTGAAGAAGAGGGCTGGGCAAACAGCGGGGAACTTGGAAATAGTAATTCAAAGACATCTTAAAGAAAACATCTGAATTGAAAGAGTCATTATGTCTCCAGAAAAACTGGCATAGAACAATCAAATTGGAGACCTAACATTAAAAAGTTACAGAAAAAGAATCACTTAATCATCCTGGCAGAAAAATCAGGTCATTTCTAATAGAGATGGGAAAAAAAATCAGATTGACCTCATCCTTCCTCATGGCAAAATTCAGTAGTAGAAGATAAAAGAGTCATGCCTATTAAAAACCCAAGAAAGAAAAATTTTTCCAACCAGATGACTTCAATCCACTATGGGAAGCTCAGTTTTGTTTCTGATCTTCAATTTCTTTATTAAAATGCCACCTCACAGGATGTGAGGAAGGTACATGACAACACATCTTTTTAATAAACATTGGTTTTTCTTCCTTTTTACATAATAGAGAATGCAAAAGAATACACACACACACACACACACACATACACACATACACACACACAAATACAATTGTACTGATTTTATTTACTCTGTTATTTCATAAAAAATGCAAAGGTAAACTGCAGCTCAGTTCTTACTTGAATGATTATAAATAATGAGAGGCATTTAGGACAGTTACATCCACTATGTGACTTATTTGAATATACTATAGAACTATAATTGCTGAATAGGTAACATTTTTTCAAAAATTTAATTGAAGTGACATAAATCTGAAATCCTATATTATGCATAAAATTTAAGCTTACAAAATTCATTACATATTTCAGATAAAGTATATGAGGGCTGTCTGGAAAAAAATCCAGCCATAAACACCTCTCTTTTTCATATTATATGACTGAATACTTTCTGGACAGCCCTAGTATATACATATTAAATGTTCCCATTGTGAAATAAAGTTATTTTTAAGCAAATTGCTTTTTTTTCTAAATAGGGCTTAAGTCCAAATTTGTAGATCTGAACTATAAAAAGCATAGAGAACTCATCATTTTACATCATTCTTTCTAAAACAAACTTTTGATAATTTTTATCCATGAAAGTTTAATCTTCATCTTTATCTTCTCCTGTTTCCTTTGTTAACAAGTTTTCTTAATTTTTCTTGTACATTCTATCTTCACATAGTAATTTTTTCCCTTTAGTAAATAACTTTGCATCTCAATTAAACATGGAGGAAGATATCTGTCATCAGTCATCTCATTGCATTTATCAAAAATTCAAAAAATTGTTAGGAAACCCTGAAAGTGTTTTTCAGAAATCAAATGTAAAATATACAGTTTTAGAATTTATAGCAACCAGAAATAAATAAAATGCTTGCAAGTGCTGAAATGTAGTTATGTTACATCTAAATGTCTTTATAAGCATAATATACTTATAAGTAAGTGCTATTAAAGAAAAAAACAAAAAAGAAAAAAACAAACCTTCTTTACTCCTTAGGTTTCACACACTTACTCTTGGTCAGAATGCCAAGTAGAACATATCAGTTTAAAATTCCACTTAAATGTTTATTTTCTGAATTAACATCATTGAGTACTGCAGTGAGGCCACATGATAGATGTACAAACAAAGCCAGCTGTCTTTCGAACTCAGCATAGTGATCGACATCTTTAAATGATGAATGAATGCACATCACAAAAGCTAAGTCAAGGTGGCTAATATTTACAGTCTGGAGTGAACAAAGAGACAATTTTTTTAAAAAATAAAATAGTCTAAGGAAGGTTTTCTCTTTAGCAAAACTTATATTTTTTATGTTCAGGAATACAATCTAAATTTTCTGGGGTTTTTCTCCGCTGCCCGGCCCCTCACCCCTGACCCACTATAAACAGCAAAATACAAATTCAGCAACACCCCCTGGGAGACAAAGGATCATAGAAAGAATTGAATAGGAAGATGGAAGCATGTTTTGAAATGCTGCAGATAAGATCGAGTCCCCAGCCTGGCATTGAAGGGCTTCTATGAACAGCCTTCATCTTTACTTTGTTTGCTTAATTCTCCTTCCTATAGTTCCCTTAACCAAAGTTAAACACATTTTCCTACTCCTCTCAAAGCTTCCACTGTTTCCCTTCCGTGTTTTTGCTCATTAATACCCTCTCTCTTCTTTTTTCCCTTCCGAATCCCATCACTCTGTAAGACACAATTCAAACTCATTTCACAAAGGGAGAGTCTTCCTCGGTGAAAATGATGCCCTCCAAACCCTCTAGCAATTTTCTACACAGTTCGGTTCTCAATGATCATATATTACTTTCTAAAATCCTATGTTGTGGCTTAAAAAGTTATTTTAATCCAAATTGTCTTTGTGTGTGTATCTGTGCTATGCTTCTATACATAGTCACAACACTTAACACAGAATTTATGATTGAGTGCTCAAGAGCATATATCACTTCCTGAGAGCTCTTTCAGAAGTCAGCCAAAGCATTTCCAGGACCATTCTCTCCTTTGCTGCATAGTAGCTTATATGTCTGACTAATAACTCTCTGGGTGAAAAAAGCCTTGTGCATTCCCATTGTCCTTAACACAAGACTCAGAGAGAATCCATTATAATCTGAAATAGGCCAGGACACATCACCACTTATTTTGAAGAGTCTGGCTGCTCTGCCTGAACACACAAGTGCAGGAGCAAGTTTTCCAAGATTCATTGAGATGTGAGCCTGCTCTGTGTACCTCAGATTAGAAAGAACCAAGCCTGGACTGAAAAAGCAGCAGACTCTTAAAACATTTACGACATGTTGGTCAGGGGCAATGCATGACAGCCCAAGGAAACAGTAATGTGATACTGAGCTTTTCACCTTCAGGTGACTGGTTCAAACTTGGCTTGGGATCATGAAAAATTTATAGCCCTCTAATGCAATAAAGAAAGCTATTTGTGACCCAGGGAAAATGACCATAAGACAAGGGCCACTACCACTGGTCCACAGTGAGATCTGAGACAGAGGCACCCAGCCTGAAAAGAAGTTAAAACACACATATGCACAAATGCATGCATACACATACCACATCTCACACACATGTGCACATATGTACACACACACACACACACACACACAAACACGCACACACCACGCACAGTGAAATAAATATTGCTTTCAACAAAGAATACACTTCCTTTGGGGCAATTCTCAACATTCATTCCCATACCCTCTTTCTCCTTTAGAAACTACCTTTAATTTCAAAGTATCAGAAATTAAACGACAGATAAAACAAAGCTGCTCAAACTTGCTCTCCTTACTGTCAATCAAAAACAAAAGTGTGAATTTGATAACTATAGGTAAACAATTAAATTCATAAGACTACTCTTGTGCCTCCTATAAGCATAGCATTTTTATTAGTTCCCAAGATTTCTTGGAGGGACCTAAGTTGTAATAAAAAAGAGCATACAACTTGGCATGAGAAACTCTAGTTGAGTCTCAACCCAGCTGAAGTTGCGTGACCTTGAGTAGCTCAATCTTTGTGAACCCCAGATCCTCATCTATAGGTGGGAGATGACAAAGCTCATCATGTTCATAGGAGGTTTAGAAAGTTGAAGGTTAAATAAAATGTTGTTACAAAAAAAATGTAAACTTCGACAATCACTTTACAAATTAATATAAAATCACAGTCACTTTTTATTCTCACTGGGGAAAGTTACACTGAATATTGGTCAAATTTTCAACTCTGGACCTGAACAAAACAAGCGATCTTAGACTTAGGTGATCTTCCGAGTACATGTAGAACTTGGATGATAAATTAAAAGGAAACTATGAGAAAAGGAAACTTTAATAATACTTTGAAAAAGACAAGCTAAAATTAAAAATCACATCCCCATGCCACCCATTAGTTCACAACCCTTTTGTAGATTACAACCAAAAATCCTTTTACATCACAACTAATTTAATTCTTCCTCTTAAAAAATATACACAGCTGAGAAATAAGTATAAAAGTAAAATGCTATGTTCTCAGAAAAATTTCCAGAACTAATGACAATCCTGTGAAATAATATCTGAGGCAAAGCATATTGGGACCAAACATTTTAAAAACATGTCTTTATAATATAAATATAATATATTAATATAGTGTTAAGATAATCTAACTGATAACATTTTGTTACTTCAAAATTTTCATCAGAAGACTTTAGCTTTCTCTAAAATCACAGTAACTCATAATGCTTTCTTTCAGTATTTCTCACTACAAAAAATGTTTCCAACTACCTATGAAATTTTAGTTGGCACATATGCATAAAAAATCAAAGAAGCTATAACTTTAAAGGCCCTGTTTTTCATAGTATATATCTAGTCCAATTCAGCATAGTGCCAAGAAGTGCTTCAATACATGTTTGTTAAATAAATGCAACAATAAATAAAAGAAACAATGCATCAGTGAATGAATGACTATAGTTTGATTTCAGGATTCTGTAAACCTTTCTTTATATGTAAAGTATCCTTCCAGAAGGGGACAGTGAGCTCTTCCTTGCTCCATAGACAGCTGTATAAAAACACAAAGGAAATCCATCCAAACCACAGGCACATGTTGGATAAGAGATAATATTTAGGGCTGAACTAGTCAAACAAGTCCTCATTCAGGCCCTGCCAGAAGAACTGAGGTTTCACAAGGCAAACTTGAATTTACTTTTCCCCATTTCCATTACATTTGCTTGGCACAGACACTGAACTCCATCAGAAGGGAACCACTAAATACATCATCATAATCCTCTTGAACATTCAAGTTCACTTCGTACCATGATTATTGTTTTCTTTCCTTCCTTTTTTTAAATAAGTGTTTAAACTGATCCCTCAAAAATAATGTGTGGCTTTATATTTACTAACGTAGGACTCTTGCGTTCCTTTCCTTGCCACTTAGTTTTGGACTTAGTTTGATTCATATGCATACCTGGTACTTGACATAAGCTTCTTAGGTTTGGTAGCTCACTGTCAACTTAATCAAATCATTTATATTATATCACACAGCATTAAGATACTACATTTTGGCAATATACTTCATGCCTCCTGTCTGAAAACTTTAGGATTTAAGACATTAATCAGTGCAGTGTTGATTGGTTCCCAAATCCTCCTCTGAAAGTCAACGAGAACCTTCTCTGAGTCATCTGATGAATTGCAAAGACTATATCCGAAAACAGGTTTTTCAAAAACTAGGTGAAATGGAACCTTCTAAAGATTAGACAAAAACAAATCAGTTTAAATATATACTAATCATGCATTCAAATCATCAGCCCATGTTTTCTCCTTGTCTAATTTTTTCAGGTTTTAGAAAGAATACCATTCACTTTATTCCCATATAATCAACCACTACTTGTTTTTAATGTGGCAAAACACCATCACCAACAAAACGTTTTCAGCGTGAGTACTGCTGCAATGCACCGGAAATTTCAAGCACATGTAGCAAAACGTGTCGCTCAACTACTTCAAGTGATAATCAAAATTCTCAACATTCTTCAAATCCTAATTCTTTAAATGATAGTGGAAATAGATACTATCATTATATTGATACTAACTAATAAATGAATCTAGTATGTACTGAGAATCCATTCCATTTGGTGCCACAACACCAAAGACATCCTTTCTAAGGACTCAGCTTCCCTTAGAACGAAGTGGATAATATATGGACAGTGGACTCCCAGTTAACAGGCACCCATGGGGATTGGTAGATGCTGGATAAATATAAGTGGACTCTCTGTTAACCAGAACCCAGGCAACCAGAACTGTCAGTGGCTTGCGAGTGCTGATTGCTTGAGTTCTGATTAACACAGAGTCTACTGTTACTTCTTTTCTAAAAGTATGCTGGTGGGTTTTTTTAACCTAGGAATAGTGAAAATTTGATATTCAGACATGCTTTGGGGAACAAAGGAAACTCAATTCATTATTCTTCATTGGAAAGGGGCATAACAATGCAATATGATAGGAAACGGATGGAGACTGAGGGTCTTCTTTGACTTAACCTTCTCCAGGGCAGATCACTGAGCACAGCACATGTGTGGCCACTGTGTCTGGGCCCGAACTTCATCCAACGAGACATCGTACAGAGACAAGTGCAGAAGCATCTCCCTCTTTCCTTGAGAAAAGTTGGAGGACCCTAAACCAAAGCTTCCCACACTGAAAATCAGCTGCCCAGAATTCTGAGAAGGCTCCGAAAATATTATTCTGGCTAAGACAACAGTAAAATGAACCATGATGGGGTGGAAGACCAGGGCATTTGTGAAGCAAGTCCTGCTTGGACTTAATAAGGTGATCTCCTTACTTCCCTGAGGCTCTTAGCAAGAAAATAAGAAAAGATCAAGCTGTTGTATTACCCCTAGCAACCGCTGAAGGGCATGCCCACATTCACAGAACGAATCACGAGAAGACAGCAATAGAAATTGTTTACCACAAGCAGAAATTCGGTCTTTACATGCACCAAGATTTAGATTTGTGCAGAGTTTGAAGATGAATTCATGAACTGAATGGAAGTTTAAGAAACTGAAACGAATGTAAGTGTTTGGAATTGGAATGTAGGGTTAGACAGCGATAGAAAACAATGGGTTGGTGACATGCTAGCCAAATGAACACTGTCATTATCACTTGAAATTTAATGCATGTTTTCTTCCTGCAGAGCAAAATGTATTGACTGTAAATGAACTTTGCCCTATTAACCTCATTTTCTCAGCGAGGAATAAAACATTTTCTTCTATAATTCACTACTAAGAGACTTGCTTTATTATTGTTGCTGTTATTATTATTAAATTCTATAGGGAGTTTCCTGATGGTGTAGTGGCTTGGGGCTTCGGCGCTGGCGCTGTCAGCGCTGCGGCCTGGGTTCGATTCCCAGTCAGGGAGCTACCCACATACCAAAAAGCAAAAAAAAAAAAAAAAAAAAAAAAAAATTCTATAGATTTAAAATTCCACTTGTCAACTAGTTAACCTAATATACCCTTTTTTTTTTACAAGTTCAGCTTTTCCTGTTTTTAATTTTATATAAACACACCAACCAAAATTACTAGCCTGTCATAAAACAGCACTCAGCCACAGAGCTTCTAACAAACAACAATTTCTCCTATCTGATTATGGGAGAGTAGCTGATAGGTGAACCATGTTAATCGAGATTGTATCATCTTAGGTAAACAACAAATCTTAAGGTATAAATAACCATCAGTTGAAGTTGGAGCGATACCTTTCACTAGGGGCAGATGATGTATCAATTTTGCAAAGGCCTCTGCTCTAATAACTATTTACTATTTCCATCACTATGTGAATGCACATACAAGGCCTTTCCGCTAGTCTAGGCAGCACTTTCAAGATACTTCATCAATATACTTCCTAAAAATTTTCTTGAACTTTGGTGAGCTACTTTTCTTTAAACTTACATAGAGTGCTGGTACCCAGTTTCTGTCTTGCAGATAAAGGCACCTATGAGCCTCAGGAAGGCCCTGGGTAATCTAACTGCAAGATGTTAGCGTTAAGCAGAGCTGCTCCAAATCACAGAGAGTGAAAAACAAGAATCCACACCTCTGAATGAGTAGATATTTATACTGGTGATACCTTGTTTTAAGTGAGGAGCCCCAAAATCCATGCACATGGAAGACTTCGGATAACATGATAATGCAGCTTGTCCTATTTAGTTAAGTTAGTATTTTCCTATGTGGTGTATGCAATTATTTTTAAGTATAATTCAAATATCATGGCTGTTAAGAATCATTTTCACTCTCTGAGTGAAGAACTTTTTTATTCTCAGAAAAAACAACAATATTTGGATATTACATCATCAAAGCCTTCTTCAGTCTTCTTTACTTACACTAGTTTACTAATTAAAACTTACTTTACTATCTAGGTCAGATCATTTCACCTGATAAAAAATATAATTCATCAAGAAGATAAAGGACAAAAGGACCCCTATCTCCAAACCTACTTCAAGCACAGGAGATTTGTATTATCACTGGTCATAGCAAAATTTGAAAGATTCGAAAATCAAATGAAATAATGTCATCAACGGCATATTAGGTAATGATTAAAAGTATAAAATGTGAAATTAAGACTGTCTTGATTCATTTCTGGCTTCTGCATGTAACAGTTCTGTGAGCTTGGACAGGTTATTCAACCTGTGAAAAATTGGTTTGTCTCTCTGTAAATGGCTATGATAAAATAAGCTACTTCCAAGGAAGTAGTGATGTGGAAGTGAAGGAGGAAAGAAGTAAGTGCCAGCGATGCTTTGGTTACACTGCCAGGGGCATATGTATGTGTAATGCCATAAATAAATGGTGAGACAAAAACTCTAGAAGTTAAGATAGCAAAAAAGACACAGGCTAGGTAACGAAGGAATCATTAGGGGGGACTAATGTAAATTATATAATCACATCTGTGAAGCCAAAGGCTATTTACAACACATTTTAAGTTTAATTAATTTAAATTATATGCAGCCACCCTCATCTTGCAATATTGTTTGAAAAGTTTGCTCAGTCAACTTCAAATTCATTATTCATATTATTAAAATCTTGTACTAAACACAGCTATAACTCTTCTCCTTTCCAATCCTACCAGAGCATTTTTATCACCTACCACTATTTATACTCACATTTTGTCCTTCTCTCATGCAGTTTCTTTATTAAATATATTTCATTAGAGAATGTGGACTACATATTAACATTAACCTTTCAGTCTTGAACCCCCAAGCTCACCCATAAGATCTGCCTGCCTGAGTTTCTAAGTGCTTTTCAGATAACGTCTTATATGTCACCCTTCTTTCAATTCAAAAACTTGTATTTAAGGCTGGGAAAATGTCAGAGGTACTTTCCAGGGCACAAGGAAAATGATATAATGAGACACTGACCCCTGTGCCCTAAGAATGCAGGGCATAGGTCCATTGTTGTTCATATCTAATCTTTCTGCATGCCTTCATGACAGTTCTGGCATCAGGGAGGGCTTCCTTCTAGATCAGTAGAAGTAAGGACATCTTTCACTAGCCAAAGATTCTGGGAAAATACCTCCTTCAACAAACATATCTTGCTCATCATATCTATACTATTAAGAATAGTAGTTAACATAAAGTAGGTATTTAATAAATACTGTGGAATCAATAATTGAATATTACATATAAAACAGGATGGGAAGACTTAAAAATAAGTCTCTCAAACATTAAGAATTCATAAGGAAAAAGAAATAATGCATTTGAATACATGGAAGTTATATCTTCTCCATATCTAAAATCCCTATAAATAAATCTGAAAACTCTATTATAACTGAGAGAAAAATATATATAATTAATATGTGAAAAGTTCTGATGAAAACATAAATAGAAAAGTACACAAAGATATGAACAGTTAATTTACAAAAGAATAAAATAAAAAGACAAATAAACATATTTTAAAAACTATTTGAACTGCTAACATTTGGATAATGTCCTTTGATCAAATTAAAATAACAAAGAAATACTATTTTTTTCTCATTAAATTGTCAGATTAAAAATAATAACATAAATTCACAGGAAATAGGCCCTTTCATACATTGTTAGTGGGAGTAAAATGTGGTGCAATTTTTCTGAAGGGCAGTTTAGCAATGCATGCATATTCTCTGATATATTATTTTTAGCAATTTAACCTAAGAAATATTTATGGATGTAGTCAAAGATTTTTCAGAGTAAACCATGCAGTCATAACAATGGAGAAACCAGTAAATATTCAACAAAGAAGCATAATCAAGTAAATTTTCAAAGAACTCTAGCCCTCATTAAAAAATTACAAAATACAATGTCAGTTAATGATAAGGACCTATTTTAAAGATGTTGTTAAATAAAACTAAAGTCAGTTACAGAAACTGCATACAATATAAACCCATTTTTGCAAAAACAACCAACCAACCAAAAGACTGCAAACACAGACTTGTAAGTTAATAGCAACTCTCTTTGGGTAACTGGAATAAGTGAAACTGTTATTTTCTATTTGTTAATTTGCTCACATTATCTAAACTTTTTACCATAAAGAGACATATATAGATAGATACAGGTATAGATACAGATACACATATTTCCCTTATACCATTTCTAAACCTAAAGAATAAAAAAAAAGTGTAAAAATATCTTTAACATCTTTAACACCAAATTTATCTTCTCCAGAAAATAATGTTAACTTCTAATAATTATTGTTAATCAAGTCCATACAAATAACCCTGAAAGATTTGTCTTACAGGATGCAAAGTTGGGGATGTAATACTGGAGATAGAGGTTATATGCTATACACTGAAATCCTAGAAATAGCAAAATACTCCCAATTTCAATTGTTCTGTAATTAGACCTCAGAACTGAAGGTAGAAGACCTCACAGTGGGAACTATGAAACAATTCCCTCACTCACAGTTTGATTGGTTTTCTCCAATAATTTAATGTAAGTTTACTAGTTTACCTACCTCTGGTCTTAGAATTCTACAGTGAGCATTGCAAGGAAATTTAAGTGGATACTTCAAAGGAGCCTTAAATGAAGATCTAGATGGAATATAAGTGGAATGGGAGACAACTCATAACTTCCTTTTTAAAGTGTGATGAGAGTTTATTGTTTAGGTCACAGAACTGCACCCAGACAATTTGGAAAAACTTCAAAATAAGATACAAAGGAAGTCAGGAAGAACCATAATTATTCAATATATTTTGGCAAACATTATGTGATTTTGCCACGCTAATGATTGGAAAGGTAGAAGTTGAGGAGGAATGAAGAGTAAAGCTGAACTCCCAGTGATTACAGGTAAGAGAAAGTTTGGGTTAGTGAATAAAAGCTGCAGTCAATAGCAGCAACGTTTGCTAAATAAACTATAGTAAATAGTTCTTGAAGTCCCATGCCTAAGCTCATCTGGCCTCATGGAAGTTGAAAAACAAACTGTTTATAAAAGAAGAGTGTAATTTGGGGAGTATATTTCTTAAAACAGAGATTTCAAATACATAAAATGTAAAAATCAAAATAGTAAAAATGTTAAAAACTGTACAAAAGAAAAAAATCCCACACAGGCTAACACAACTCTCCTGCTTTCCCATAATGGTCATTAATTTCCTTTCTCTAGAAATAAGTCTAGGTGTCTCTTAAACTCATCTGTGCTCTTCTCCTATCGCCTTTCCCAGTAATTCATTCCACATGTTTATTATCCCTTTCATGACATTCTCCCCCCAGCACAGAGAACAGACAAAGGCTACTCTTTTGGCTGACATCTGGTTGTGTCTTTCACAAAGCTGAGAACTCAGTGCTTCCCTTAGGTTTGCCCTTCACACGCCCTGAACTGCTGGAGCTACTGCTGAAATGTTCTTCCTCATCTCCTAAGAAAACTCACACCCAAGAGTTCAGTAAACTTTGTTATATAAATAGATTACCCATTATCTAGGCCATTATTTTTATAAAAAGTTTCAAGAGTAACAAGAAATGTGTCACATTTATATTTTTGTGACAGTATGTTCCCCTTGGGAATTATATTCCTTGTAAGGATCACTTTCCATCATACCAAGAATGATTATCCTGTTTGCCCTATAGAAATAATCAGTTACATTCAACTATTCAAATTCTATTCGCTTCAATAAACTCAAACGTGTATGAAACTTTCAACATTAAATGCATGCACATGTGTATTTACATGTAAAATGTGACATGTAAATCTATAAATACATAAACATGTATACGGGTAGATAAACATGTATTTAATTGCTCTGTGACTTTTTTCTCAACCTTCATACAATTTATTAGTGTGTTTCTAATTTTCAGATATCTTTATTTTATCAATTTCTGATTTAATTCCATTATGGTCAAAGAATATATTCTGTATGTTTTAATCTTCTTAAATTTATTGAATCTTATATAATGGCTTAGAATACTCTAGCTGGTGAATATACACTGAGAATGTTCTGCTGTTGGGTAGAATGTACTAGAAATATAAACAAAATCAAGTTGGTCAATAGCATTTTTCCTTACTTGTTCTATCAAATTTTGAGAAAGAATTATTGAATTTTTTAATGAAAATGATAGAATTTTTCTATTTTGTCTTTGTAGTTCTATTAATTTTTGCTTCACATATTTAGCAGTTCTTTTACTAATTATAAATACTTTTAGGACTGTTATGTCCTTTTGATGAAGTGACCCCTTTATCACTATGAAATATTTCTCTGTCTCCCTGGTACTCTTCTTTGTTTGAAAATCTACTTTGCCTGATATTAATATAGCCACTCCAGCTTTTTTCATATTTATAGTTAATTTTTGAACACGCATATGGTAGAGCCTTGCTATTTATCCAATATGATAATATTTGCCTTTTAATTGGGAGTGTTTAGAACATTTATATTTAATATAATTATCATTATGTTGGGGTTAAATTTACCATTTTTTATATGTATTTAAGTAAATACTTACAAGTCATATAAATGCTGAAATCATCTTACAGGTTTGATAATAGTACTATCATTCAAGATTCCTTAACACAAAGAACTTCAATTAAGGGCCACAGAAATACAGTGATGTTCAGAAACACTCATCCTTGTCCCCAGAAGGTGTTATAAAGAAATCTGATTCCATTAACTTCAATAAGTTCATACTTTACTATGCAAAATGCAACAAAACAAAAAGACCATGACCAAAATATGTTTTTATA
This sequence comes from Lyroderma lyra, assembly GCA_004026885.1. Classification (NCBI taxonomy): domain Eukaryota; kingdom Metazoa; phylum Chordata; class Mammalia; order Chiroptera; family Megadermatidae; genus Lyroderma; species Lyroderma lyra. The sequence continues at coordinate 17,424 of PVJL010016090.1, forward strand.
GGAAGTTCTTTAACTTTTTTAGCACCCAAATATACTTTTTAAATCACGGGTCACAGTCAAATCTATATGTTAAAATGTTAACTCTCTCTCTAAACAAATTCAGTGTGACTATGTCTCTTTTGGAAGCATTACCAAATACTTTTGTTTTCTGCTTTAAACGATATTATGCACTCAGTGTCTGTGCTAGTCAATTGTTGCACTACTAAAATAAAAATTAATTTCTCACCTACCTTTTATAGTGACAACTAAAGTCACATGAATGCCTTAAGGCACCAACATTTTATGAGAATGTGTATACATAACCACGTGTCTAGTTTCTCTTAAATTAGCAAACAAATTTCAAAGTAATTGTTCTCCCCCAAATACCAAAACAAACAAACAAACAAAAACAGAACTATGGTATGCAAATACCATTTTGCACTCAAAGGAACCAGCATTCCTTGGAGAAATGTGTGAATTCTGGTCTGGGGTAGGAAATGACCAAGAGAAATCTGAGGCATTTTGTCATACTACATGCCAAAGACTTCATCAAGACTGCCAGAGATTGGTCAACGGGCTCAGGAGGCAACTTGAATAAGAGATAAGGCAATTTAAGCACCAATAAGAATAATAACTACAAAATACTGTCATATTAAATTCATGAGTTTTTAATGGTATTGAAACACACACACACTTTGATGACTTTTGGCAAATGCTAGGAAACCTGTTCATGGTTTTGAACACTGATAAATAAAGGAAAAGAATCAGGCATGAATCCTTCCTTTTCTACAGAAAACTGTAACTCAGTGTAACTTGAACAGATGATGATAAGAAGTTCTTCTTTATAGAAATATGCCAACTAGTAAGTAAAAGGGATACTAAAATTTTAAAAAATCACTATTTCTAATGAATGAATTTTCATTAAAGCCAGATAATGAAAGAGAAGGCAAAAATCAGACATTACTTATTTAACAGAAGCCCAAAATTCCCATTATGACATAATCTTGTCAAAACACAAACTTAATATTGATCGAGTTTCTAGCTCTAACTACTAATTTGAAGGAAATGCAGGGAACAGAAGAACACATTAAAAGACATTGGGAATGCACTAGCAAAATCCAGACTGTGGGAAACTACAGGAAAAATTACCCAGTTTCTTCACCAATAGCAACAAAGAAAACAAGAGATAGAGAAGTAACCTATAAATGAAAGAAATTTTAAGACACATACCAATCAATTTTAAGAAGTTTGGACCATAATTCCTACCAAAAGAATGTTAGAAATTTGTAACACTTGCAGAAATGAAAATACTGTGTGATATTAGGAAATTATTGTTATTTATTGGGTGTGAAAATGATACTATAATTATGGCAAAAAAGGAGTCCTAACCTAAATACTGAAATATCTTCATATGAAATATTTTATCTCAAATTTTCTTCAATATAATTCTGGCATTGGGGTAAGTGGGTAGGAATAGAGGCCATATGTTGATCATCGTTTAGGCTGGTTGAAGACAAATTAATTTCAATAAGCAATTCTCAATACTTTTGCATTTGTTTGTAATTGTCTGATAAAAAATTCTTTTAACAATTCTGCTCTTCATTTTATTTATACTAAATGATTAGAAACTGGAAGAAACATTACATAGTATTATTTGATAATTTCATTATATCTAAGAGAAGGAAAATTAGAGAGCTATATGATAAGGTAAAATGGACTACGAAAATAAGTCTCCACTACTTGGAAATATGCCATATTCCTTGTTTTAAAGAGTGTAAAATGACCTTAGAAAGAGTTCTGGTACTTGTCCTTAAGGCTGATTCTCTCAAACAGAAGGTAAAGATATTAAATAAAACCCCAAATCCTTTTCAGCAAACTTTAACATACCAAGCTGCAGCTTTTCCTTTTATTTCTTCGTTTCTTTCTTTCTGCAGCCGGGGCAGTTCCCTGGCTGAACCCAGACCCTGGCGTTGAGAGCACCGAAGCCTCGCCACTATGCCACCAGGGAACCCCCAAGCTTTTCCTCTTAAATACTCTTTAGCTTCCTTCATAAAACCTACCAATTTCATTTCCACTTACTAAATATAGTTAATTCTAGAATCTGTAAAATTTTCTGTCGAAACTACTTTATAACAATCCTAATTATCAATTTTACTCAAGAATATACTATTACTAAGGATATCAAACATGATCCTCTGTGCACTTGAATGATTTCTTAAACCACCTCATGAGGTCTTCAATAGTTATTTTCCACAAAACTTGTATTTACAGATTCCCCCTATTTCATCCTCCAAGATGACTAGATACTTTAAAATTTAGATCTCAGCACAATTGAGAGATGAGTAATACTAATATGCATTATAGTTCCTTTAGCTAATATAAAATTTTTCATCTCTTTCTAATAAGAGAAGAAAATTAACCATTTGTCATTTAGTAACCTAATAAACTTTGTTTTCACCTTTGACAAGTGGAAAATGGAAATGTCGGGTGTGGGGAAAAGAAAGTTTATTTTTCTCTCCCATTAGGCAACAGACTCTTTAAAGGAAGAATGCCGTATTTATTTTATATTAACAATACCAAATAATGTCAGGAATATAGTAGATGTTTAATGCTTAATTGCATAATGATTGAAACAAATCTTGTTCCATGTCATTTTTGTACAGTGTTTACTCTCTTAAGACTAAAGAAATTCATATTATAAAACTTGGGAAGAATCTCATCTTTAATCCTTGTGACTGAGATTACGGTTCTCCCAGGCTTCTGGTTTGTCTCTCCAGTTTCTATTCACCTGTTCTTCCCTTAGTCCCTTTTGCTTTATCTTTTTGTTTTTATTTGCACTAAATAAATACTTACTGAGTGAAGTAAAGAAATAGTAAATGAATGACTGAATTAGTAGTATAAATTAAAGTACCTCACTCCATTGCCATTTGCTTATGAATAAACATGGGTAATAAATTCAGTTGTTAAGGAAGAGCTTCAGGATATTTACATGAGGCATGAGGCTCCTCCCCACCCACCACCCAGTTCTGTAGTGATTTACTGCTTCTCAAGAGAAGTAAATGAGATTAAAGATGATGACTGCAGTTTATTTTTCTTAAGGTGCATATGTCCTTTGCAAGCTAAAGCTTGTCTGTCCATAATAAATATGGTAAGTTATGGAGTGAAAAGTTTTTTGCCCCAAATTCTTTGCTTAAAATTATGCCAGTTTGCTTGTTAGAATACATGATTTTACAAAAGATTAGAAAAAACTACCTTAGAACCTAATATCAAACTTTTCATAGCAAGGCTTCTAGCCACGATTCATTAGCTACAAGTGGCCAACCCAGTTGGCCACCTCCGCAACATTATACCTGCATCCCTATGTTCTTCATTAACAAACTCTGATTTTGTTCACTTTCCTCTGAGGGTCTATGTCTAGGAGATCCTGTCCTTCTCCAAGGATAAATCTTAATTGAATTAAATAAGCCAGTCTTGTGGTGTTTTTATTTTTCTGGTGATTGGTTTAAGGCCGAGCCTATGAGGCAGTTCTGGCCAATTAGACATCAGTAGAAGAATGTCCATGGAGTTCCTAGAAGGGATTCCTCTTTCTTGTCCCATTTTTTTTTTTTTCTGTCTGATGGCAAAGCTTTCTGCCTACGATGGCTGAAAATAGGGCCATCCTCTTAGAGGGGAGCCGGTCTGGAAGAACAAGACACTTTGAGAAGAACAGCAAAGTAAAGAGATAGAAAGAAAATCAGTCTTTGATGATATTGGGTTAATCAACCCTAGAGCAGCTTTACTTCTAGACTTCTAGTTAGGTAAGACGGCAAATGTTCATGTTGTTTTTGTTTTCCTTTATTTGTCACCAAAACCATACTAGCTGAAATGCTTTGTGACCTTAGAAAAGTCTCTTAACTTCTTTGTGCTTCATTTTCCTCTTTTATAAGAAGTAAACAATGTATTAATTAATCCTCATAAGATTCTTATGAATATTAAATAAAATGATATATGTAAAACACTGAGAATAGTTCCTATTTAGAAATATTAAATAAATGCTCAATAAATGTTATTTTTGTCATTGTTGCTATTAATGAATTTAATTATGAAACTTTAAGAGTTGTTGATTCCCTGATATCTTTCAAGTTTATGTAAATGGATGAATAAATTATAAAGGCCAATATTTCTATTTTGCTATGCTGTCTATAAAAAAGTGAATTTTATTTTTTATCCCTTGACAAATCTCTCCTTAGTCTATATTAAATGTTTAAAGTAAAACTAATACACAAGTATTTCCTTATTAGGAAAATTTATCTTCAAAAAAGAAAGAAAAATGAGAGTCATTCCAAAGAAAATAAATTTTATGTTTAATATAACCTGAAAAATTCCTATCAGTACAAAGCAGAAAAAAATGAGTAAGTATATGACATAAACTACTCCATCACGTTTCCACAAAGGTTTGTCTATTCTCTGTGTAGTGTTCCTTCTTATCCCAGAGCTCTCAGAGCTGGAATCTTGCCAAGAATGTAAAACGTCTGTTGAACTCTGTAGCAGTCTTACAAAATTGGCAAATGTCCATACAGACTTGAAGAAGGACCACCAAATTCAGCTGAACTTTGAACTAAAGACCCCCATGCGGTCAAGTTAAAACCTGGTTGATATGGGGAAAACCAAAGAGCTGACTCAGCAGCGGTGATAGTACCTGATAGA
>PVJL010016091.1:0-22072 GCA_004026885.1 Lyroderma lyra
TTAAAAAAAAAAAAAAAAAAAAGAAAGACTTAACATTTTTAAAGTGGCCATATTACCCAAAGAAATATACAGACTTGATGCAATTGCCATTAAAATTTTATAAACATACATTTACAAAACAGATTAAAAATTTTCAGATTTGGATAGAACCACAAAAGACCTTGAATCACCAAAACAATACTACATAAAAAGAATAAGCCTGGCAGTATTGTTGCTCCTTGATTTCAATTTATACTACAAACCATCAATAATCAAAACAGCTTGGTATTGGCAAAAAGATAGACACACAAACCTATGGAACTGAATCAAAATTTCATAAGTAAATGCACAAATATATGGGCAAATAATTTTTTATAAGAAAGGGAAAATGTACAATGAGGTAAAGAAAATCTCCTCTGTAGATGGTGCTAGGAAAATTGAAAAAAAATATTGAAAAGAATGGATCTGAGTTGTGAACTGTCATTATATACTAAAATTAATTCAGAGTGAATTAAAGACCTTCACATAAGGCCTGAAAAAATAACAAACTGTATAAAAGAAACATTGGTACTAAACTTACAGAATTTGAACTCAAGGAGGACTTCATGAACCTGACCTCAAAGTCAAGGTAAATAAAAATAAGCATAAATGTATGGGGCTATATCAAATTAAAAAGCATTTGCACCATAAACATAGCCATCAACAAAGCAAAAAGCCAACCAAATTGAAAAAAAAAATACTTGCATATAACACATCTGTTAAGGGACTCATATCTAAGTGTATATGAAGAACTACCTAAACTGAATGGCAAAAAAATAAACAAACAATTCATTTAAAAATTTGGCAGAGGACCTGAACAGACACTTCACCCCTGAAGTCATACAAATGGTCAACAGACATATGAAAAGATGCTCACCTTCATTAGCTATTATGGAAATGCAAATCAAAACCACAATGAGATAGCACCTCACACCTGTTAGAATGGCTATTATCAACAATACAAGAAATAACGAGTGATGGAGAGGCTGTGAAGAAAAAGGACCCCTTGCACACTTCTGGAAATTTGTACAATATCTGTGGAAGACATTATAGAGTTTCCTCAGAAAATTGGGAATGAAGTTACCATAGCACCTGGCAATCCCACTTTTGGTTATATGCCCCCAAATATTTTAAAACCTTTGTCCACAAACACTTAATGACCCCAATGTTCATCGCAATGTTCTTCACGGCGGCTAAGATATTGAAACCAAAAGTGCCTTTTATAGATGACTGGATAAAGATGCTGTGGTGTATATACGCAATGGAATATTACTCAGCTACAAGAAAAGATGAAATATGGCCATTTGCAACAAAATGGATAGATCTTGAGATCATCATGTTAAGTGAGGTAAGCCAGACTGAAAAAAACAAGAACCATATGACGTCACTCATAGGGGGGATATAAAACTGAAAACAACAAAGACACAAATACTCTCTGACACAGTTCTTTATCTAAGGGCAAGTGAGAGGAAAGAGAACTGACACTTGATGGTGAACACATAATGCAACACACGGACAATGCAATGTAGAATTGTACATCTGGAACCCATGTAATTCCTGTTAACAAGTATCACTCCAATAAGTCTAACATTAAAAATAAATAAATTAATTAAACCAAAAATATTTATGCTGAAGGAGAAATTGTATCATAGAAGAAATACAAAATAGCAAATATTTTAAAAATTGACCATTTTAAATAGTAGTAACCAAAATAATAAAATAGAGTGCTTATTTTTTAGGCATTAAATATATGCATTATGTGAAAGAAGTAGATTCAATCTTTTTTATTATTATTATAGTATGTTTTGTTCAATTTTTATAAATAACAAACATATTAAATATCTACTATTTAAAAACTATTACATGAAAATAGCAACTATCTATTGTTTAAACTATGGTAAGATTTAGTAAAATAGTTAAAACATGTTAGCTCCAAAATAAATGCAAACAGATTTGGCATCAAAAACAAGTAGTTCTGAAATACAGCTGAAATAAATGAGGAAATAGAATGTTTCTCATTACCATCTGTAGACATAAATTGAACTAAGTCACAGTGATACTTTTTATTTAATAAAATGTACATGAACTACTCTAAGCTTTACTAGGAAATGCAAAGACAAGTAAAAACATAGACCTATTTCTCATGTGAAGAAACATACTTGTATACTTCATTAAAATATGCAGAAAATGAGTAAAAGGAGAAATGTGCTATGTAAATTGAAAAATGTAATATATGAAAAGTCTATTTTACTGAGATATTTTAACTCTACCTCTAATATTCTTGTACAAGACTTTGTAAAGTACTTAAAAATATTCTTAAACATTCAAGTCTACCTAAAAATAGTAATTTCTACATTTCATTTTAAAGGTAGAGAATAATGTTTCCAAAGGAAATATTACTACAAATTAATCTCAAAAATTAAACTGAAAAAGCACTTTTTGAAATAATATCTATTATATAAGCCCAGATAGATTAAAACTGAAATATGTATACATGTGTATGGGTGCACTAATATGCATATATATGCAAACAAAACACTATTTGAATGTATATTTTCCAAAGAGCTGTGTTTACTTGTCAAATGTGTTATTGCTGGCTTTTATTTAATTATTTGGTCTGGTTTCTCTGATTTGTGGTACTGATTTTATAAATATGTATTATATAAAATATATTTAATATTAATGATATCTGTTAAATATTTTATAACATATAAATACATGTAAAATATATAATGATTTTATATAATTTTATATTTAAACCTATTAAATGTTAGTAATAAAAGTCTTTTCCCTTATATATAATTGAGGGTATGTTATTTGAAGGTATGTTAAATATATGTCATTCTTTATTGGTAAGAAGTAAAAATCGGTCATTGAAACTATACAACTATTTTAGTATCAAGGAAGCCAGCTATGTATATAGGCTTGGTCTAAGGCAGAAAGTGAAAGTGAAATAAATATGTTAGAATATAATTTATAAAAAACAGAAAACTGCGTTTTCCAAGAAATTACATCTGCAAAATAAGAAGACAAAATCTCAATAAATTGTAAAAACCCCATATAAAGAGTCATTAAATATACTGTAACAATCACTGTATTTCGTAACATGACAGCACAGGCAGATTTTCAAAATTATGGAAATCTTTGACAGATTTATAAGCTATAAAGAGATCTATGAAAAGTAAAATTTTAGTCAATCACCCAGATGGTTTGTCTTCCTGATGCCAAATTACCACCTGCTTAATAACAGTTGTATGATTATCTTTTTAATTTCTATCTATATATTTGGCAAAATATAAGACCTATCATTACTTTATATAATATTTTCCTTAAAGCATTTAATCATATCCAAACCCCATATCTGACAACAGAAAGTCTTTAGATTTTATAGAAATAACAGCATTAATGTGATAATATAAAAATACAATGCACTGTATGGCTTAATGGTTAATATCATTGTAAGCCTTGAAATGTTTATTATAGCAAAGTAATTTTAGACTCAGATCTTTTAGCTATATGTTACTAAATTTACTTGATTATAAAAGAGCAAAAAGAACATTTATATTGAATTTTCTAACTACAAAAGCTGATTTCCCATGGTACCTCCAAAAATTGAATTGATAGTGTAACTTAGAGAGATAATAATTTTTTGAATAATTCACATTATAAATTTTATTTATACCAATATTTAAAAATTTAATATATATTTTTTGCTTATAAATATAGTTTAATAATACTATAGTTTTCTTACAACTCTCACTATTTAATGTAAGCTGTTTAAATATGGATGTTAACAATTTGTATGCTGTATACACATAATAAATAAATAAATTAGATTGTGATAAAGAAAAAAACATTTTATCTTTGAAAGTAAATTATTGTATAGGCTTCTAAAAAATTTATAAAAATAAAATCTAGAAAGTTGCCAAGTTTAATTTAATTGAAAAGATTATAATTTTAATCATTAATGTACATTTAAATAAAGGTTTTCTACATTTTTATGACATCATAGTAGTCAAAATACAATGCATAGTAAATGCTGTAGTTGTTTTGCTACCTGTCATGTATTATGTATGGATTTAAAAAAGTTTTCTGAATGTTACTACCATTCAATTTTTTCTTTTAAATTAAACATTTTAGTTGTCCAGAATAGTTTATATTGACAAGACATAGCCAGGGTTTTCTTTCTCTTTTTACTTCCAATCAAGAATGTTCGATAATTATGAAATTTTAGATTACAATAATGCCTATTAGCAAAATAAAGATTTTCATGTTATTTTTAAGACATTATAAGTGCATGTTGACTTTAGTATTTTGCAAACTTATGTTTAAAATACTTCAAATATTATCTTCTAGTTTATTTATGTATTTAGAATTCTTTCTATGTAGATCAGCAATCCCTAAACTTTTGGCTCCAGGGACTCATTTCATGGAAGGCAATTTCTCCACAGATTGAGAGGAAGGAGAGATGATTTGGGGATGATTTAAGTACATTACATTTATTGTGCACTTTATTTTTATTACTACTATTATCACACTGTAATATATAATGAAATAATTGAATAACTCACTTGCCACTGTAAGGCCTGCCACCAGATGCAGCTTAATTGTCACTTGCCACTCACTGAGTGGGTTTTGAAAGAAGTCTGCAAGCAATTGATTTATTATGGTCTCTGTGCAGCCAAATCTCTCAGCTAATGTTAATCTGTATTTGTACCTGCTCCCCAGCACTAGCATCACCACCTCAGTTCTACTTCAGATCATCAGTCATTAGGTTCTCATAAAGAGCACACAATGTAGATCTCTCACATGCTCAATTCCCAGTAGGGTTCATGCTCCCTGAGAATCTCAGTTGATGCTGATCTGACAGGAGTTGGAGCTTAGGCAGTAATGCAAGTGATGGGGAGAGGCTGTAAATAAAGATAAACCTTCTCTTGCTCGCCTGGCACTCACTTCCTCTTGTTCTGCCCAATACTTAACAGACCACAAACTGGTACCAGTCCATGACCCAGGATTTGTGGACCACTGACCTAAAGGAAAAATTAAGGTAGCAGTACTACTGTATAGAAAGACTATAGAAAATTAAAAAAAAATACTGTATATAAACATTTTTATTTACATTGAGGGTATGTGCATGTTTGTGTGTGTCTGTGCACATATATATGTATTTTATATTCTGGGCAGATTATTTCTGTGCCTTTATAATAAATTAGATTTTATAGGATATGTAATGTCTATTCACTTTCACAGTTTACTATTTTAATTTTTGCTTATAGAATCTTTAGCAAACTTCTGAAATCACTATACTTCCAAAACTGTGATAGAATAAGCAAATTCTTTCTGCACATCAGCTCTTAATTTTTGAATAACTTTTGGTTAAATACCAATTTGGGGACTAGTTCTTAAAATTTTCTGAGTAATTTTCTGCCCTTGGAATTAGGTTTAAAATGGCACAAACTTTTCTTTTTATTAAACTATATGTAGAATATATTGTTATCTTCTAGAAGAGAAAAAAACAATTGATAACATTATAATGTATTATGATATATTAGATACTGAGTGTATTTTGGATTAACATATAATAAGAAAAACAAGAAAGTAAGTTGCATACAAGTCCCACTATTAAGTTTTTCAAAAAGTAAGTATATATTAGTATTAAAAATTAATAGAATCAAAATGATTCATCTTAAACTGTACAATTAATTAAAGATAAATTGATACCTTGTGAAATACATAATTTGACTAAATGTGTTTTAATTTCTAGTAGTAATACATTTATCCAAAAGAGAAAGTCTCTTCCTTCAGATGAATGAACTTGGGAGTAAAAAGTTCACTGAGAATGTATCCTAAATCTGATGGAAAAAACTTGGAATAAGTGAACTTATAGAGCATCTGAACTTCTGGAATAAAATCATACATCTTGCTTAATTGGATATTTTGATACTTAACCACAAACCTGTTAGCTTTGCTAGTGATATAAAAACAACAACAATGAAAACAATCCCAAGTTTATGTCCAAGTATAGCTAGGTCTTTGGACAAGTAGATATATTAATCAATATCTAAATGTTGCCCAGTCTATGTTTGCTGAGAAAAAATATCCAGGTTCTAAGAATTTAAATTTTGTATCTGGCTTGAAAGTTTAGAGTATTGAACATTGAAAAAATTTCTTATTTTCCACACACACAGTATCCCTTGCCCCTTCTATTCAGTAGAGTTTATGTCACTGAATAATGCAGGAAAAATAGAACTAGTCTCTCTGAAGATAAATGAACTCTGTGGAAGCCAACCTAAAAAGTAACAGAATGCTTTCTATATTTCATGAGAAATTGTTTTCTTCTAATATATATTTGTATCTCATCCCAACTTAGTTGTATATTTCCCTTGCAAAATAACCATTTACTTGTGTTTTTATCACTTTTCAATTTGCATTACCTCTCTGGACTACTTATTCTAGGTTTCTTAATTTACCAGTAGTTGCCTGTAAGGCTACCCCAGGACATAGCATTTCTTCTCTGACTCTTGTAATGGCAAATACTGTCTAAACTCATAAGAAATACACCTGCCAATTATCAATGCCAAAAACGTTAAAGAGCATCCTACAGACTGCTAAGAGAGAAGTCCTACACTATCATATATATGAGAATAATAAAAAAGTGACCAAATCCAGTTTTTATAACAATATAAATAATCCAGAATAATCAAAACTAGTGTGCAGAATTATATGAGTTTTCTGAATAATAATAAGGGGTGAATAGGGTTTATTATAGAAAAAATTGTATAATCATCTCTTTATATAAGGCAAATCTTTATACATGTGGGTAATAATTTGTAAAGAAATTTCTATTAATGTATGTATATTAGATGCATAAGTATAGATATATGTGCTGATATTTATCATATGTCACTGACATTTTAAAACTAGAATTTTAATTATTAAATACATGTTTCTGTTTTTTGCTTTAAAAACAGACCTTCTTACATATGCTAAGGAAACAAAAAAATTATTGAGTGAAATTAAATGTAACCTTTTAAACTCTTAAGTACTAATAAGGTAATTACTAAAGAATTCAAGGGGATTCCCTGGTGGTGTAGTCGCTAAGGCTTGGCGCTCTCAATGCCACAGGCTGGGTGCAATTCCCAGCCAAGGAACTACCCCCCCAAAAAATAATAATTCAACTAAGTTTACATAAAATAATTATTTTTTCCCTATGCTTTCCTCTCACCAATTGTTATGACCCCTTTTCCTTAATCCTCATCTATTCTCCCTCCCTGCTTCATTATACTCTACTGCTACATTTTTCTTCCCTGCTTTCTCCTTGCCTCCTGTCATTATTGTCATTATCACTATCTTTATAATTAGTTACTTCCAACACATCATATAACTGAATATCATGCTATGTTGTTTACAGATCATTTCACAATGTTGTTTGTTGTATCATTTATTTATGTGTTTTGATGCCATTGCAGAAAATTTCATGGGTATCTGCTGTATATTTCTAATTATATTCCCAGTAGTGGAGAAGTTAATTCTATGGTTAGTATTCACTTAAAGATGTATCTTTACTGGTTGCAATTGTTGACTGTTAGGAGAAGCATACTAATAACCAATGTAAATGGTAAAGAAATATAAGAGAGATATGTAAAATGAGCTTTAATTTTAGCAAAAAAGTACAATATCAGGCTTTGAATGTATGAGCTTTGTTTTAGCTGCAAAACAATTGTTAGTTATTAAAAATTTTAACTAAATTTCACCCTTTTAAGTACATGGTTAGATCAATTTGATTTTTTAAATTGATCAATTAATTATTTGTTGAGGTGACATTGGTTAATCTAATTATATAAATTTCAAGTGTACAATTCTATAATACATCATATATGTGTTGCAACTTGTGGTTTAACAAATTTTGACAATTGCATATAGTTTCTTTTTATTTAAACCATTATATAGAACATTTCAAACTAAAATGTATTGAGCACACTTGCTCTCCATACCACCTTTGCCGTCTACCCTACACCACTGGTAAACAGTGATCACCTTTCTGTTTCTATACATTTTTCTTTTCTTAATTTTATATAAATGATATAATAATAGTTACTTTTGTGTTTGACATTATTAACATAGCATCATATTTTTTGAAATTCCTTTGTATTCTTTGATATATAAAGATGTTGTTTGTTTTATTGAGAATTCATATTTTGTGATATTGAGATATCACAGTATGTTTTCTTATTCTTGGATTTAGAGCGCTGTATAATTTTAATAAATAATCTCTGAGAGTGTCATTTGCTTCACATCTTTGCCAATGCTGGGTATTGTGAAGCATTTTGATGTGTAGCAAATCTAGTAATTGCATAGTGTTACCTGATTATGGTTTTAATTTCCATTTTCTGGGTAACTAATGTTGAGCACATTTTTATATGCTTAATGGACATTGACCATTCTTCTTTTGTGAATAGTTTATTTAAATCATTTGTCCATTTTTCATTGTGGATGTATTTTTATTTTTTCCATATAGTAAATATTCAAAAGTTATAGCATCATTTATTCAAAAAAAGATTGTCTTTTCTCTGTTGAACTAACTTGGCACTTGCTAAAACATAAATTCTTCTTGTAAGTCCATGTTTATTTTTTCACTTATCATATTTTTATATTAATTAATGCATCAATCGTTACCACCATGTACATAAATGTCTACATAAATGATATATTTGCAAATGTATTCTGCTATTATGTTTTGTAAATATAATAGCAATTAATTGGGTTGGAAAGTTTTTCAGATATTCTATATAATCACTGATTTTTTACTTTTTTTAAAGACAATTATTTATAGATATGATGTTGGAATCTCAAATAATGTAAGCTTTGTTTATTTCCACTTTAAATTTCTCATCTTTTACTTATCTTTCTCAGAGCTCTATTACTAGGCTTTTTAAGATTATTATGTGTTCTTGATCATTTTATCCTTTCCTCATTAAAAATTTACTTCTCTGTCTATGGTAATTGTCCTTAGTGTTACCTTGTTTCTTTTGACTGACAATAATATGCATGTAATCAATAATATAATTCTGGTAACTTTATTAGTATTTGCTGATTTGTATTTTCTTATCCTATCACCTCATCTGTTTTTATATTTAAAATGAAGGTATTATAAACACTACACAGGTCTGCCTTGCTTTTGGAATCAAATGAAAATATTGTGCATTTTATTAAAGTACGTGGTCTATTTAAGTTTAAAATATTGATTGATATTATTATATTTAACTACACTCTCTTGGTTTTATGTGTGTCTGGTTTGCTGTTTCTTATTTTATTTTCATTTCAGCTTCTTTACAATTAGTTGAATTTATTATAAATATTCCATTTAATATATTAGTTTTACTACTTTATTTGTTTAGGTGTTGACTCTAGGAATTACAGTTTTCAATCAAAACTTACAACAGTCTACATAAATTAATATATTTTTCCATGTACAATATGTCCTTAATTAACAATGATAGGTTTTGTGACTTTAAGTGAAAAAACATAAAATGAAACAAAATTTACTGTAGCTTAATTGATAGAAAAAAGAATTAAATTTCCATGGCATCTTATCAATGTTATAATGACATTATGTTTAACTAAACGATGTTATTTGAGGACCTGCTGTATATATGAAAACCTTCCAAAAGCATACATTCATTAACCCTGTTTTCCTTTGTGTGTGTGTGTGTGTATATATGTATATACACACACACACACACACACACACACATATATATATATATATATATATATATACACATACATATATACACATTTGGTTTATAATATATTAAAGCCTACACTTGATATATTGCTGTTATTTCACTTTAAGATGTCAATGCACAGTGTTCATTTTTTCCTACATCCAAATATTTATATAGTATTTTATTTTTGCATTAAAAAGTATGTTTTATATATTTTCACTCCAGCTTTTTTTGTCACAAATTGTGTCATTTATTTTCTCTAAAATGATGTTTATAATTTCTTTAATGTCTGAAGAATATTTTTTACTCTGTGAGTAAACCTAATTGACAGTCATCTTTGACCATTAGGACAATGTCTTCTGGCTTCCATTATTTTAGTTAAGAAGTCAATGATATTTATTATTTTCATTCCTAGATATGTAATGTATGTTTATCTTTCTTTAGTTGTTTTAATATTTTCTATTACTGTTGTTTTTTAGTAATTTTACTATTATCATCCTATATTTTAGATTGGTTTATTAGTTTTTATTCTGAATGGAGTTTCTTGAGCTGCTTAAATAACTAGATTTATAGATTTCACAAAATTTGAAAAATTTGTGCATCATTTCTTTAATTATTTTTTGCCTAATATTTATTCTTCTCATTTGGAAATGCAATTATATATGTGATGGAACTCTTGATATTGCCTAAATTTACTGATGTCCTGTTCAAATTTTTAAGTCTTTTTATTTTTCTTTTGTTTGGATAGTTTTTGATTCAAGCGGTTTAAATTCAGTTTTCATTTATTCTGACATAGCTTATCTAAAGTTAATTTTTTCATGGGAATTTATGCGTTATTTTAGCTCTATATGAACATGATTTTAGCTAAATAATTTACATTATTGTACATATTACATATTTGGTTCTTATTTAATACTTTATTTACTTCTCTGTATTGAAATCTCCAACTTGTGCTCTCATTTAATTCTCTTTACTTCTAAATCCTTAACATACTGTAAAAAGTATTTTAAAATCTGTGTAAGCAAAAGCGATCATGATGATCATTTTGGACTGTATTGACTGGTTTTTACTTCTTTTTAAATTCAATAATTTGCTATTTTATGCTGCACATTGCATATGTTAGATAGTTGATATTTGAATTTCATTGTCTTAAAAAAGGGTGAAGTTTTATTCTAGCAGTTAATTAACTTACAGATGAGCTTGATTTTTTTTTTTTTTGTACTTTCTATAGTTGCTTATATAGGTTTACTGTTACTTTTCCTCTAGGGTTACATAAGTCTTATTCTTAATGCATTGGCTTATGGGAGTTTAGTGAATAACTGAAGAGAAGTAAGATCTCTCCACACTGACTCATAGAAATATAAACATCAAGTCGTTCTGTCAAAACCCAAACAATAGTTTAGGTCACTGGTCTCCAGTATCTCTCCTTTCGGTAGTAGTTTTTTCCTTTCCTTTTTTTTTTCTTTTATTACTTTTCCTCTCTTTTCCCCTTTGTTTGTGGAGTAGTTGTCTTTGCAGAATTCTCTTTTATAACTTCTTAACTTAATTAATACTTAGCTGGTCTGTTCGAATTTTGTGGATATTCCTGGAGCCTCTTTACTGTATAATTTTTTCTATACTTCCTTGCTCCATTAAGTGCAACTGCCTCATTTAGATGAATATTGAACTTTGTGACCTCAAATAGTGTGATTTCTACTTTATTTAGCATTGCTGCCCTACAGAAAGTGTCTCCAGGTATAAAGCTGAGATTATAAAGTCATATGACGATCTTTTTTCTCTCAGTGATAACAGTGCTGTCTCAACTGTCATTAAATATTTGATAGTAGTCATTATAGTTATTTATTAGAGAGGTTAGTTGCTAATATTTTAATTTAAATGAATGTCCCTAAAGTTTTAATATGAGTTTTTCAATTGATTATTTTGACAAAATAGACAGGTTTTTATAGTTTTTGAAAACTACTTTTTGATGTATAGGTATCTTAAAAAATGTCTTTCATAATTAATTACAATTTCCAACAGGAGAAGAATATTATCTTTTGTTGTTGTTAGCTTACCTAATTATATAATTGGGGTTTATGGTATTCATTACTGAAAGTAAAAAACTTTCAGAAATGTCTTTGTCATTTCTCATTTATGTGGTATTTCAATGATTATAATAATTATTTGACTATTCAGAATAAGTATATTGAGGAAAATTATTGCTGTGTCCTTCCTTACATTACTTATTTTTGGAGGTGAATTAGTCATAAAGAGCTAAACTTTGTAAAATAAGTTACTGTTTATATCCATATTTAGGTAAGAAATAGTAAGTTGTTGCGTAAATCTGAAAGTTGTATACCCAATTTCTGTTTCCTTGCAACGTCTTTCGTGAACTGGTTAAAAAAACAAATGAAAACAAAACAACAAAAAGAAAAAGACAACCCCTGAAGTTATTGTGATGTTAATTTTGTGTCAATTTGCCAAAAGAATGCAGATATTTAGTCAAACACTACTCAGATATTGCTGCGTGGGTATTTTCTAGAGATTAGCATTTAACTTCCTACATCGTGAGTAAAACAATTTTCCTTAATTAGCTCTGATCATTATGAGTGGCATCATGTCATACTTCAGATTGTTTTGAACATAATTTGAAGATAAAGGGAGACAATATTCAATCTATTTTAAGTAAAATGTTACACTTGTCCCCAAAGTGAAGAAAGATAGGTTTACTTTTACTGCCAATTTTTTAAAAGAATATTTTACTGATAATTGCAGTAAGATTATTTAATTCTCTTCAAGGCAGAGAAATATACTCTACTTCATAATTTACTCCTACCTCTATACCTTAAGAATTATCCCTTGTATTTTACAACCTTTTTTTCCTATAATAGATCATATAAATGATGATTTTCCTTTGTCTTTAAAGTTCTAAGATACAGAGACTTACTAAAAATTTGTATTCACCTATTTTAAATTCATGGAATTAAGAGACAGAGAATGTATTTTTTTTTCTTTTTTTTCTTAGAGATTAGCAATTGAAGCATATCAAATTAGTTTGTAATTCTATATAAAGATTAAATAGAAACATAAATTTACTGAAGCACCTGTATTTAATATTTATATACTCTGCACATATTCTGAACGATTTTTGGCTCATACGCAGCTGTCTTCTCCCATAGCCACATGTAATACCAATATAGGCACCAGGAGAATTAACATTCCTCTTTTTATTTATTTTTTATTATTAGTTTTACTTCTTAATAATTTTTCTTTCTTTTTCTACTTATTCTTTCATTTCCAGTCTTTTCAATTGTAGTGTTTTTTATTGACTCCACTAAACTTCTTTTGAGTTCTCTAGGTTTGACAAAGTTGTCCTTTGGGGTGCTTTTGACAGATGCTGTCATTGCTCATAGTGCAATTTATGCCTCTGTTGCATACTATTATAAATCCAAGTAATGAAAGCCACAAACTTTTCACAGCATTATGAAGCTGACATCTATTGAAATAAATACTGTGCAGCCAGCAAGGAGATGCTGTAGATGGCTCAAACAGCCTTTATATTTCATTTAAAAATACTTCAGATGCCCCTTTAAAGTATGGCAAGTTTGCATAAGCTGATGTTATGCAAATTTGCAGATGAGAATTATTGTTCTTAATAAGTAATAGTTTAATTATTTAAAATATATTTATATTTTGAAGGAAAAATATGAATTATCTGCTAAGCTTATTATTTTAAAATATATGATTTCCTACAAAGTTTTTATTTACTTATTATATTTTATTAATACATATTATTTAAATAAAATATAAACTATGTGAAAGTATAAATATGAGAAATATTACAAACATTTTTACCATTAAAAACCTCTCAATGTTACTTAGGCATACTTTATATCTTTTAAATATATCTTTAACCTTTATATTGAACACTACATACAAATTTTCACCTGTCTTCAGTGAAATTTATGTCATAAACATTTTTATGTTAATCATGTTCATCTAAATGCTAACATGAAGTTATCATACTGCTTTCTGGCTGTTACTGACAAAATGTTCAGAGCATTTTAACCATAATTAATACAGCAACCATAAAAATGAATTCTAATATTGTCCATTTCCTGTTGGTCAGACAATGTGCTAAGTGATATATAAAGGTATCCTATTTAATTCTAAATATCATTCTACCCCATATATTATTATTATATTAATATAATTATATAAACTATTATGTAAATATAATGACCAACATTATATTTTTTATGTTTTAGACAATGAAAGCATACATTACAGAGGTAAAATAAAATGGTTGAGACAATTTGGAGTGTAAAGAGAAGAGTTGGCACTTGAATGCAGTCTTGTAAACATCTATAAAAATATTTCTTATAATATCTCATCATATTTTGCAATGTGTAAATGATAGAAAAATAAAGATTAATTTTTAGTCACACCACATAAGCAGAAGAAGATTATTTTTACCTTCCATTATATTTTTTAGTATATACAGAGAACATTGTAGATATAGGAGAACATTTGTCATTATGAAAATAATACTGCTGATTATATAATGATGAAAAGAGTCTTCACTTAGCATGATAATCTCAAGGCAAAAACAACATACATGACTTCATTCATATGTAGAATATAAAATTGAAAACAACAAAAAATTTAAAACTTATGGACACATTTAATAGTTTAGTGGTTACTTGTGGGTAAGGTGGGGAGGGGAGAGGGGAGAAGAGAAGGAGGTCAAATATATGGTGATGGAAAGAGAACTGACTCTGGGTGGTGAGTACACAATGCAACACATAGACCATGTATTCTAAAATTATACACCTGGAACTATATAATTTTTACTAACTGATTTTACTCCAATAAATTTAACAATAAAAAGGAGTCTTCAGTTATTCTTTAGTCTATAGAAGAAATAAAATTTGCTTTGTTTCAATGTATAAACAAAATTTTGGAAATAATGACACTAGAAGTATCACATTTGTGTCTCACAAGACAGTGAAACCAAAGATCAAGAACAGACCAGAAGAAATATTTTTGATATAGATATACTTTTTATTATTATTTCTTAAGAAGGGATATACTGAAAACTAATTTGGAACCCACCAAATCATTTAGAAATCATTTTTGTACAGGCACGTATATAATAATTGAGACACATATTATATGTATGTGTAAGTCATTTTTGTATAACTCTGTATATACTTTAAGAAAAAACTAAACTAATGCAAGTCTCATTATTCTGGTTATTTTTGTAGGCAGGATAGAAATAAATGAATAATTATGCCAGAGTCTAAATTGTGGCACTCTCATCTACACAATAAAGTATCACACTATTGTGAGAAAGACTAAAAAAGAACTTAAAGTCAGATTACATTACTTCTGAGTAAGAGAAAGTAGGGCAGAAGAGCAAATATAGGACTATGCTTTCTTGTTTTATTATTTTTTTTGGGGGGTGATATAGTGAACTTTATTGATGGTACATGACAAGGTAGGGCTCACCTGTTTCCTTACCTGTAAGAAAGAAAGAAATAAAATGATACAGGTATATTTGTTTAATTTCTAAAATGATAACAAAAATGAAATATGAACTATTTAATTTTATATAAAACAAGACAAGGAGAATGATATAGAGGAGATACATTTACATGGTTTTAACTTTGAATCATATTTGTTTTATATTTATATCAATGAAATTCACCAAAATAATCCCTTAAAAAATAGAGAAAATAAATGGAAACTTAAGCCCAGCATTAAAGACATAAATTTAGCTCTATATTAAATTAGTAATAATCATGAAGAATAAATAATATTTCATAAAACTTTTATACAGTTCTCTGACTTTTATGGATTTAGTGGTATAAATTTAAGAACAAAATAAACTACAGAGGCATATTAAACTTTTTGCTATATGTTTATTTTTAGTAGTAATGGTGGTAATGTAATTTTAAGGTAGAATAAATGCATTATTTTAAAACTGCATTAAATATAAATGCATGTAACATAATTATCATATGTTATAAAACATATATATTCTATTTACTGAGAACATTTTTATACCATAAAACTACATAATAAAATAAGTAAATAAAACCTTTATTGCTAAAATTGAGTTTAAATAAGAATTTAAATTTATAATTTAAAATATGTATTTTCTACTGTTTTATACTGAAATAAACTAAAGACATTGACTTTCCAGAAGTAATGTGCAAACATAGCACACATATTTTGGTTCTAAAAACCATTTTCCAATACACCAAAGAGATAAGACTTGGAGAAATTACTATTTCCAAGTCTGAGACAGAAAGAAATAGAGGTATCCAAAATGTACACAGAGAATAGATCAAATATTAATGTGTTTATATCAAAAGGATGCAGAAGTGGGGTTGGCAATTTGGAAGAAAATGTGACTTTTACTGATATAAAATTATCTGCTCCTTTCAAATCTATACATCTTGAAATCTTGATTAGTTACTTCATAATAATGGAATGTGATAGTCATTCTACTATTGGTATATGTACTTGGTTTATCTTCCAACTGTTTATTAAAGTTTTTGTATCATTTAATTTTAAAATCCTGTCATGCCAAGGAGATATAGCCTTTGAGAGGAAACAGTAGGGATTCCGAGAGGAAGAATTGTCTTTTAATTAGTAGACTTAAGCCATTCATATGCATATGAATTTTTTATTAATTTGAATCTATTTTTTTCTTTCATGTCCTTCCTTCTGTTAAATTTAGGTTTATTTTTCTCTTCTTTTCATACTTTTTTTGGTAAAAGCTTAAATTATTGAGTTAAGATATTTTTTTCATAATTTAAGCTTTTAATATTCCTCTAACCACTTCTATAACTGTATCATACCAATTTTGATATGTTGTATTTTTATTTTTATTCAGTTCAGCATATTTTATAGTATCTGTTGAAAATTTGACTCCTATAATGACTTCAATGTGGTGTTTAATTTTTAAGTGTTTTCAGATTTTCTCATTGCCTTTTTAATTTATTTTTAGTTTAGCTATGTCAGAGAATGCATTTTATAGGATTTAAATTATTTAGTATTTTTAAAGTTTGGTTTACAACATATGATATGTTGTATCTAGGTTACACATCCATATGTTTTTTAAAAATAGTGTGAATTTGACTGTCGGTGAAATGTTTAAATGTCAGTTAGACTGAGTTGGTTTGTGGCGAAAATCAGGTTTTCCATATCCTGTCTGATTTTCCCTCAATTAGTTCCACAGCTTTGTAAGAGGAATATTTATTTATCTAATTATAACTATGGATTTTTCTATTTCTTTTTTAGGTCTGGTCAGTTATGGCTTTATGTACTTTGAAACTCAGTTATTAGCATGTACATTTAAGATTTGTATGTCTTCATGGTCCCTTTCTGTGTTTTTTAATTTTCTTTGCTTTCAAACAAAGATTTTAATTTAGAAACTCTAGCTTTCTTTTAATTTGTGTATATATAGTATATCCTTTTCCATTCTTTTGATTTATTATGTTAATATATTTGATGTAAGTTTCTTGTAGACAGCACATATTTGAGTATTATCAATCCATCTTTTAATTGGCTTGCTTAGACCATTCTCATTAAATATAAGTGTTGATATATTGAATTAAGATCTCTCATGTTATTTTTTAGTCAAAAGGTCAAAGTGATGTATCATGTCATTATTTTTGGATGTTCAGTAAAATACGCCTGTGAAACCATCTGGTCCAGTAGTTTTGTTTGTTGGAAGTTTGTTGATTACTGACTCAATTTCAGTGTTAGTCATTGGCTTATTTAGATTTTATGTATCATTTTTATTTAACATTAGATGTTTTTATGTTTGTAAGAATCTATCCATTTCTTCCAGATTGCTGAATTTGTTGGTATATAGTTGTTCATAGTATTTTCTTATAATTTCTTGTATTTCTGTGGTTTCTATTGTCACATCTCCTCTTTCATTTCTGATTTTATTTATTTGGGTCCTGTCTCAGTTTTTCTTGAAGAGTCTGGTTAAGGGTTTGTCAATTTTTTTAAATCTTTTCAAAGAACCAGCTCTTGGGTTCATTGATCTTTTGCATTGTCTTCTTAGTCTCAATTGCATTTATTTCCACTCTGATTTTTATTATTTTCTTTTTTGTACTGGTTTCAGGCTCTGTTTGCTATTCCTTTCCCAGTTTCCTTAAATATAAGGTTAAACTCTTTGTTTGAGTTTTCTATGCTGTTTTTAAAGTAGGTGTGCATTGCTATGTATTTCCCTCTCAGGACTGCTTTTGCTGTTTCCCATAGATTTGGGGTAGTTATGTTTTCATTCTCATTATTCTCAAGGTACTATTTTATTTCTTCCTTAAACTCATTGTTGACCCGTTTATTATTTAGTAGCATATTGTTTAGCCTCAATGTGTTCGTGTACTTTTTAGTTCGTTTCTTGTAATTGATTTCTAGTTTTATAGTACTGTGGTCACAGAGGGTACATGATATGATTTTAATATTTTTTAAATTTATTCAGGCTGGTTTTGTGGCCTAAAATATGGTATATCTTAGAAATGTTCCATATGCATTTTTTTTAAATGTATATTTTACTGTTTTGGGATGTAATGCTCTAAAATTATTAATTAAATTCATCTGCTCCAGTGTATCATTTAAGGCCACTGTATCCATTTTTATTTTTTGTCTGAAAGAGCTCTCCATTGGTGTCAAGTCCCCTATTGTGATTGTGTTACTGTTGATGCCTTTATGTCAGTCAATATTGGCTTTACGTATTTAGGTGCTCCTATGTTGGGTACATAAATGTTTACAAGAGTAATGTCCTTTTCTTGGACTGATTCCTTTATAATTATGTAGTGTCCTTCCTTGTGTCATGTTTTAGTCTTTGTTTTAAAGTTTATTCTGTGAGATCTAAGTATTGCTACCCCATATTTTTTTCATTTCCCTTTGCACGAAATATCCTTTTTCATTTTTTTAAGTCTACGTGTGTCTTTGATTCTGAGATGAGGTTCTTATAGACAATGTATGTCTGGGTTTTTCTTTCTTATCCATTCAGCTACCCTATGTCTTTTGATTGAAGAACTTAGTCCATTTACATTTAAAGTGATTATTTATAGATTAATAGTCAATGCCATATTATTAATCATTTTTTTAATTTTCTTTTATTTGTTTGTTTTCTCCTTTCTTCTCCTTAAAGAAGTCTCTTTGGCATTTGTTGTAATACAGACCTGGTGGTTGTGTATTCCTTTAGCTTCTTTTTATCTGGGAAGTTCTTTATGTCTCCTTTAATTTTAAATGGTAGCCTTGCTAGGAGTTTCATCTTGATTGTAGTTATCATTTTTTTATTCCTTTGAGTATTTCCTGCCATTCTATTCTGGCCTGCATGGTTTCTATTGCAAAATCTACTGATAGACTTACGAGATCTTCCTTGTAGTTAAGTCATTGTCTTTATTTTGCTGCTTTTAGGATTCTTTCTTTGTTTTTAACCTTTGCCATGTTAATTATGATATGTCTTGGTGTGGGTCTATTTGGGTTCATCTTGATTGGGATTCTCAGTGCTTCATGAGTTTGTGTGTCTATTTCTTTTGCCATGTTAGAAAAGTTCTCAGTCATGTTTTTAAATGGTTTCTTGATCTATTGCTCCCTCCTTTCTTCTTCTGTTAAACCTATTATCTGAATGTTGTTATGCTTGTTGTTGTTTTTCCAGAGGTTTCTCAGGCTATCCTCATTTTTAAAAATTTTTTATTCTCTTTGCTCTTCCATTTGTTCCATTTTCATTTATTAGTTATTTTCTGCTACTTTGTCTTCCAGAGCACTGATACGATTTTCTGCTTCATCTAACCGGCATTGGATTCCTTCTAGTGTAGACTTCATTTCAGTTAATTGTATTCTTCATTTCTGATTGGGTGTTTTTTATGGTTTCTATGTCTTTCTTTATGATTGCTATCTTAGTGTTGAAGTTTTCACTAAGTTCCTCTAGCATTCTTATAAACTCTAGCTCTGGTGGGTAGATTGCCTCCATTTCATTAACATCAATTTCTGTAGGTTTCTTTTATTCTAATATTTTGGATGTGTTTTTCTGTTTTCTCATTCTGGCTTCTACTCTGTGTTTGCTTATATGTAGTCAGTATATCTCTTATGTCTCTTAACCTTTGCTTGGTGGCCTTATGTAACATGTGTCCTTTGTGGCCTAATGAAGCAATCTCTTTGATCCCCTGTTTATGTAATCTAAGGTTGTCCCTTGAGTGTGTTGTGTGCGTACTTCAGTTGTCATCAACTGGTATGTCCCACACAGGACTGTGTTATCTATCCAATGGGAGTGGCAGAGTAACAGTGAAAGCTTCCCAATCCACTGCAGACAGCCACTCTTGCTGAAATTCACAAGAAAGTCTTCCCCCATTAGCAAGGTGGGACTGATAACTCATCCAGTTCGAGTATCTTTGTGTTGACAGGGCAAATCTCTAGGGTGCTTATATTCAATTTTGGAAAAAATAAAGACAAGAAACAAACACATACACAAGCAAACAAATATAAGAAAACAAATTTCCCTGAGAACCTCAGGGTCTGTCATTTGCAGTATACCACTAGCTGTCCTAAGGTCAGGGAATGATCGCAGAGGAGCACTAGAAATCTCCCTAAAGGCAAAAGCCCTGAACCAGATGGTTTCACCAATGAGTTCTACCAAGCATTCAAAGAAGAATTAACGCCTATTCTCCTCAGACTCTTCCAAAAAATTGAAGAGGAAACAATACCTCCTAACTCATTCTATGAGGCCAACATTACTCTAATACCAAAGCCTGGCAAAGACAACACAAAAAAAGAAAACTATAGACCAATATCTCTGATGAACACAGATGCAAAATTTTTAAACAAAATATTAGCAAACAAAATACAACAATGCATCAAAAAGATCCTACATCATGATTAAGTGGGATTCATCCCAGGAGCACAAGGATGGTTCAACATATGAAAATCAATCAATGTGATACACCACATTAAAAAAATCAAAGATAAAGACCATATGGTCATTTCAATTGATGCAGAAAAAACTTTCGACAAGGTACAACATCCATTTATGATCAAAACACTAAATAAAATAGGTATAGAAGGAAAGTATCTCAACATAATAAAGGCCATATATGAGAGACCCTTGGCTAACATCATACTGAATGGGGAAAAGCTGAAACCTATTCCCACAAAATCAAGAACAAGACAGGGATGCCCCCTGTCACCACTGTTATTTAACATAGTACTGGAAGTTCTAGCCACAGCAATCAGGCAAGAGAAAGGAATCAAATGTATCCAAATTGGGAAAGAAGAGGTCAAATTGTCACTATTTGCGGATGACATGATCCTTTATATAAAAAATTCCAAAGATTCCACCAGGAAACTATTAGAAACAATTAACGAATATAGTAAAGTTGCAGGATACAAAATCAATGTACAAAAATCAAGAGCATTTTTTTATACAAACAACGAATCCACAGCAAAAGAAATGAGGGATTCAATTCCTATTGCTATCACAACAAAAAGAATGAAATACCTGGGAATTAACTTAACAAAGAACGTGATGGATTTATACACAGAGAACTATAAGACACTTTTGAAACAAATTGAAACAGCCTTTAAGAGGTGGAAAAATATCACCTGTTCATGGATAGGAAGACTTAACATTGTTAAAATGGCCATTCTTCCCAAAGCAATCTACAGATTTAATGCAATACCTATCAAAATCCCACAATCATACTTTCGTGAAATAGATAAAAGAATTAGTAGATTTATATGGAACCATAAAAGACCTTGAATTGCCAAAGCAATACTACATAAAAAGAATAAGACTGGTGGCATTACACTTCCTGACTTCTATTTATATTCCAAAGCATCAATAGTCAGAACAGCTTGGTATTGGCAGAAGAACAGAAAAGAGACCAACGGAATAGAACTGAAAACCCAGAAATAAACCCACAAATATATGGACAAATAATTTTCGATAAAGGAGCAAAAAACATACAATGGGGAAAAGACGACTCTTTAGTAGGTGGTGCTGGGAAAACTGGAAAAACATATGCAAAAGAATGAACCTGAGCTGTGAACTCTCTCCATATACAAAAATTAACTCAAAATGGATTAAAGACCTTCATATCAGACTTGCAATAATAAACTGTATAGAAGACATTGGTACTAAACTTATAGACCTAGGACTCAAGGAAGACTTCATGAACCTGTCCTCAAAGGCAAGGGAAGTAAAAGCAAAAATAAATGAATGGGACTATATCAAACTAAAAAGCTTCTGCACAGCAAAAGAAACCATCAACAAGGCAAAGAGACAGCCAACTGAATGGGAGAAAATATTTGCAAATAACGCA
>PVJL010016092.1:0-22079 GCA_004026885.1 Lyroderma lyra
AATAAATATTTGGCCAATTTTATTCAACATTAGAGCCCAAGCTATTGTGAATTGTCTCTGAGAAATAAATACACCTGAACATGCCTGAAGGTATGTAATGATTATTTTTTTCCTCTCTCATTCTCATTATTCTCATTGCAAGGAATGGCTATCTCCAATTTATATTACTAGAAAATATTATTTACTTTGAGATGTTAAAGTGGAAAGCCATATCGTAGTGGAAAGTGCAGTGTTGAAGGTTCAACATAATTACATCAGTGAATCTCAGAATAAATTTCAACATCCCTTAATGCTTAGATTTCTATGAATTTATATTTAATGATTAATGAATCAGACATTTAATGAATTAAATTCTAAATATGCATGGTTATTTAATTAAAATATTTTAAAATTTGGACTCTATAATCAGTCTCAAACATGTTTCCTTTCTGATTTCTTTTTTCAAACTATGTATGGCTCCGAAGAAATTTGATAATTAAAGTGAAATCATGACTCAAAAACATAAGCAACTACTTACTCTCTAAAGTCAACTCAACTCCAGGAATAGCAGATAATGTGCTTAGATAGTCTACTAAAATCATGTGTTCCATTTTCTTAAATACATGTAAGCAATCTTATGAATTTTCTTTAATAATTATAAATATAACTATTTAAAATTAATACTTAGAACATTTCATTACTTCTTAAAACATGTATAAAGAAGAATGAAAACTTTATACATACATTACATCCACTTCCCCAGCTTCTTAATAAATATATATACACTAGTAAATGAAGAATAGGGGAATAATGATCATTGGAGAAGGTCAGCCTAAAATGACCCAAATTGGTTTTAACATGAAAATTACAGGTGTGAAAGAGAAAATTCACTTTAGGGTTCCCAATGCCATCTGACTGATAATACACCTAAATTACCTGACTTATAATGCAAACTTTGTCAGTCACTTCCTTCTTCCAGCCTAACTTGCTTACTTCTAGAAATTATCATTGACATTGGTATCTCACCTGGTGATGTCTGGTAGGCGAAATATTAGATATAAAACAACCCCTACAGATTGCTCTGCCAAGTAAAGTAGTTCATAATTTTTGTCAAGGTTCAAAGGAAGGCACACTGGAATAGCCTGGAGAAAACAAACCAAAGTGCAGTTTACTTCTCAGTGTTTTTGTCAGATTATGCATCCTTTCTCTGGTTTCTAGTGTTGTCAAATGTATCCTGTGTGATATACTACAATAAATTCAGAACACCATGGTGAAATAAAGCAATATCTTTTATTTCCCTGTATAGTCCATCAGTATAACACCCAAGAAAACAGTATGTGTTTGAAAATCTTGTGCAATGTGTGTGGCTTCAGATTTTTGTCCTTAATATTTCCTTTGTGAATCTCAGTCCAAAATACAACCTTTTTCTTCCAGTGAGAACATATGTGCTCTTAATTAACTGGGACAGGTATAATAACTTCTATGAATTATATCTGAAAATTATTTTCATTTGGAGTCAGAAATAAGTGTGAAAATTAATATATGAATAAATAGTATCTCATTCATTCAGTCATTCATTATTACGCAAAAATTTTCTGAGAAAAAGAATTGTGCTATCTAGATAGTAAAGGCAATATTGGAAAATCTGGATGGGATAAATATAAATAAGATATCATCTTAGTCTCCAAGGAAGCTACAAAAAAAGTGATTTAGAGTCATTAAATATGTCGAGCACTTTTTTCTAAGAATAAAAATAAACATTACAATGGAAATCCTGTTAGGGATAAATTCTTGGATATATATATATATATATGGATATTTTGGGAAGGAATCATGCACATAGTAATGTACTAAATCTAGGTGCAGAAATAACATCTCATTTCCTCTTAAACCTTTAATAAATCACTTCTCAGCCTTTTGGCTAAGATCAAGTGTAAAACTTGAATAAATCTATTCCAAGTTAGATAGGGATATGTAACTACAATAAATACTGAAATAGGAGACTAAATTACAAAATAAACATTTACACAGCATGGCATTTCAATTAAGTACTAGCAAAGTTACTACATATGTTAACTAGCTTAACTTACCTTTCTTTACTAAGGAGATAACATAATAGTGAATGCTATATTTTTTGGACACATACTATTTTGTCTTGATAATAAAGAGGTATATGTATACACATGATTAAATCATTATTTAGGAATTTTTTTCTTTTTACTATTTGCCTCATAATCTTACAAAATTTCACCTTCACTCATAAAAAGTAAAAGACATGCAAGAATTGGACTAAGGGTCACTAACACATTATTCTTACTTAGGAAAAGTACAGCTTCAGAAGTTGACCTATTTTTCTCAATAAAGGAAAAACTAAAACCTACCTCCAACATTTAGTTTCTAGGTTAATTATGTATTAAATCTGAATAACTAAAAGCAAGTTTGAGAGATACAGATGAACAAAATCAATGTCTCTGAAATCTGATGTAAACACCACTAAATCTTCTATTCTCACAAAGTTGTCTCCACCTAAGATTTCATGAGTACCCTTGCAAGTACTAACATGCCTCAGATGTGATCAAACTTGCCAGAATAGTGAACAAAAAAGTAGACACTGGGAAATGTTTTCACTAAAGTTTCTTTTTCTTTTTCTTTTTAATTCATTTTTGTTGTTAGACTTATTGGGGTGACATCTGTTAGCAAGGATTACATAGGTTTCAGGCATACAATTCTACAGTGCATTGTCAACTTGATCACTAAAGTTTCCATGGAATATTTTTTTTTCTCAAAAAGAGGAGTATAAATCTCAGCTTTTGTTAAATTTCTTAAATAAACATACAATTTGTATTTTGGAAATGTACATGCTATACAGATGAGCACTCTCTGAACTGTGACCCTGTAGCTGTTTTTAATGCAGCTAATAGTTATTCCCAATGTTTATGACTTACATGACCCTAATTAGTAAATGGATTGAGACTCAGCTTACATAGAACTACAGCAATTTTTGTAGAACATCTACATTTTCCTGACTTAACCTCAACTACGTGGATCTCTAATTTTAGAAAAGAGATGGGAAGTTTAGCATTGCAAAATGTTACCTCACAACTCTTCTGATTTGGGGCAAATTTGAATCCTTTCTTCCCATCATAATAACAAGAATAACCTCCAGCATAATTGACACAAAGTTGAGCACACGTGTTCTCAGAGCATTCATCCACATCTGAGGTAAAATAAAAGATAAATCTTAATACCTCCTCAATGTTCAATCCAAAAGAAGAAGGAATGTTCTGATTTTAGTTTGAGGTATCGATGATAACAGATCCTTAGTGAAAGAAATCTCTGACATCAAATTACATTTAAACACTTGGCATGAAAATTTAAATGAGTTATCAGTGTAGTTGCTATTTATTTACACTCAAAACAACAAATTTAATGTATAAATTTCATTAATTATAATCAATAAAAATATAACAAGCATACTAATTCTCTGATTTTGAATTGGACAGGAAAAACAGTAAGAGTCTCAAGTTAGCTGTCACTTCTGATTATATAGTTCCACTGAGATGGACAATGTAGGTAGGACAATGCAAGAAAAGGAGGAAGAATTAGCCTTGTTAGGAAAAAAGAAAACTGAGCAGAAAAGGGAGAAAGAATTAGCCCTGTTAGAAGGTTCATTAACAGTTGCCCCTAAATTAAGAAGATAGGTCATGAGAAAAGGAATGCAAGAGAAACTAGCCTGAGCACATTAGCAGCTGGCCCTAAATTAAGATGATAAGGTAATCAGAGAAACGCAGAAGGAGGAAAATCGTCCTACTTGTGCAGACATGCATCCCACTTCCCAGGACCACACCATGATAGTTTTGCTTCTAACAAATAAATCATAGGAGAGAAAGAGGGGAGACAATTCTAACTGCAGGGATAAAAACCCTCACCTAATATAAAGAGGGGCGGCTTCCCTCTTTTGGGCCAGCCCACTCCATGTCTCAGAGTGTACTTCCTTTACTAATAAACTTCTAGGTTTTGCTTGTACAAAATCTGCCTCTTCACTGAATTCTTTCCTTCAAGAAGACGAGAACTAAGGAAATTCACTGTTCCCAGTAACATCTTTCTGCTAACATAACTCAGATCGCTGGATTCAAGGTATTATTATTAATATCACTACTTTCTCTTTTTCTCTTACTTTCCCTATTTGCTTAACTTGTTTCTATGGCTGAGCCACCATTAGCAGTTAGGTGATTCAGCTCTCAGCTCCCCACATGTGGGGAAAATGGTGTAGCTCAGGCTCTCTTGCTGAGCTTCCACCAGAATGGTGTGCACCTGTTATGTAACCATGACTTGCACTTTCCCAGGTGGTAACCATGTTGTTGTTTAGGCCCCTTGTGAGCTCACTTCTTGGCTGCCTGCCACTTGTGTTCTCCTGCCTACATAAGGGGATGGAAGGCTCTGGGAGAGGGCTATTGAAGGTGAATTCCTGGGTGCCATTATGTGGCTGCTCCACTTCTGAAATAAAGGCTATGTTTCAGTTGCCTGTGCCTCCTCAATTCTTCTTCAGTCTGCCGGATCCAGTGCAAACCTCCCTGGTCTCAGTCATTTGCAAAACACCACACCTCCTCCCTTAGGAGAGTCATAAGTTACTTTTGGGGTCCATTTTCTCTCTAAGGCTGTGTCCATTGCTCCCTCACCTTCATTTCCACAGCTCCAGGAACCCCTAGCCATATCACAGGCATGAAACAGCTTCCTGGGAGGTGGTTCCTTACACTTCATCTCTGTCCCTTTTCTGTGTTTGGGCCCTTTTGTTTCCCACCTTGCTTCTGCAACTGAAATCAAAAGTTTGTTCTCTCTCTTTCTCTCTCAGTCCCCCTCCCTCTCTCCCTTATCTTCCCCCCTCCCATTGTCTCTCTCTACCAGTATGGAGACTGCCTCCCTTTGATTGGCACTGACAAAAGCACATCTGTCCAGGGTCCAGCCCATTCAGTCTTGGTTTCTGCTTCCTATGTCACTGCCTATAAGATTCTCTCCAAAAGCTGGGCAGGTACCAAAATATGGGAGGCTTGTAGACTAACGAGTTACAGGGGCTGTCCAAGAATTCAGAGTAATAGCCACTTTGAAGGCTGGCTATGTCAAGCTCCCACCAGGGGATGCTTAAAAGGAAAGGGACAAAGATGGGACCTGCCTCACCAAACAACAGGGGTGGGAAAGGCAGAGGACTCTTCCCCAGCAAGCACACAATAAGGTGTACCTAATTCCATAGTTTGGGAGCAATGAGCAGAGTAAAAGCACGTGATAAAAGGCATCTGTTTTTCCCTAAGGAGTTAAAGCCAGGCTCTCCACCCAGGCTTGACCTTATCATAAATGGTCAACATCTGGGGCTGAGTAACTCCTGGGACTGACATTTATTGTGCATGTACTGGTGTGTGTAACCATGAAAACCAAAACACATGCTACTAGGCAGATGGGGCAAAATGCCACTTTTGTTTGACTATGTATAAATAGTCCCAGGTGCACAATAAAGTGGCTTGCTTGCTTGTTTATGACCGTCTCATGTCAGCTCCGTGCACATTTTTTCAATTGGGCATACCAACACCAAAACCTTCCCTGGTTGAGAAACTCACTCTGACAGCTTGTGATTCCATAGCTTCAGGTCATGAAAACAGACCCATCCAGGGGTCTCAGGCAGGGGACATTCTGGCTCATAAAGCATGTTCTGAAGACTGGGGGTGGGGGTGGGGAGAGGGGATATCCTATTCCCCCACCTCCCACTCTGTATTTTCCTATAACACCATCCCTCAAAATACCCACTTGGCTATATTCTGCTAAACTATAAGTTTGACCCCCAGCCCCTCATTTCAGAGGATTTAATTCTATGAGTACTCCTTTGGTTCTGACTCTCAGTAACCTTCAAGGTCTTACAGATTGCCAGAAATACAAACACAGCTACTACTGGCTGAGATTGAATAACTAAAGAAATAAGGGGGCACTTTTAAAAATAAGCAGCTAATCTCACAAGCCAAACACAACCCACTTCTTTTTTCATCCTTCATAAAATTTTCAAGGGTAAATAGAAAATCTTATAATTTTACAATTGTAAGGACTACGTTTTGCTAACAATTATATAAACTCCTGAATTTCATAATTGCTAGGATTCATATGCCCTTCTCAAATATAAGATATAAACCAATTTAAAGAAACTTGGCCTAATATTTTCCAAAACCTAACAGTGCCTCACTGTTATATCCTTGATAAGAAGGCTTAGATCTAAGGTAGGCCAGGGAATTTATTTCAACGTCTTTAACAACTGAGACAGGGAAGTTGAGGGAAGAAAGAAACAGCGAGAACAGAGATGAGACCAGAGACAGGACAGACTTTTTGCCACATTTGTAGACAGGTCAAGGCTGATACCACCTCAGGGCTATCCCAGCAACCCACCAAAAAGAATGCCAGATGAAGGAGTCTTCTTTATTATTATTATTATTAATTTTTTTTTGTATGTGGGTAGTTCCCTATCCAAGAATCAAACCCAGGCCACAGCGCTGACAGTGCCAGCAACAAAGCCTTAAGCCACTACACCACCAGGGAACTCCTGAAGGAACCTTCTTTAGATGTGGAAGCCCAGACCACTGGAGTAAGGAGGGCCCTATGCTGCAAAGCAGCTGTGCCCCTATGCAAACTAAAAGGGTAGTGGAAGAGCAACTGTCCCCTGTTCTAAAGGGAGCAGAGATCAAGTCCTTCCCCAACAATGACTGGCTGTAATCAACTGGTCGGGCCTGAGGCTTCCAGCAGCTCCCAGGAAAAAGACCATTTTCATGACAGGTTTAAGAGCTCTCCCTAATCCATATGCACTGACATTACTAATCAGTACTTCTCTAATTTCTGGTGCTTACTTATCTTTTAGTTATGAAGAGATTTTTCTTTTATATGTATTTAATTATAAGAGAACCATGTCATTTCCTATTTTACAATAACTGACATACTGATATATGCACAGAAAATCACTGATAAACTTGGTATAAAAATCGAAGTTTTATAGCCAGCCTTGTTGTAACACATTTGTAATTTTTAAACTTGTCTTTCTTGTTATGTGGGGGTTTTCCTTCTACCTTGGAATTCTTTTATCTTTGAATATTATCTAAATGATGTGAAAGTGTTTATTTTACCTTTATCATACATGCAAAATCTGCAATACATATATAGCTTAGAGGGCCAATTGGAGCACATGACACTAAACCTAAAGACCATGTGTCTTACATACTTTTACTCTGGAAGGAAGCCAATGTCTACCCAATTGACCAAATTATATCATGATTTTTACCATCTTAGAAAACCTGATTGTTGTTGTCAAACAGAACCAATGCTCCTAATATCAAATATAAAAGCAGGGTTCAAACCCTCCCTTTCCACCATCAACAAAGACACCACCACGACTCTACTATCACAAGACTTTGATGTGGGATTGTATCTGTAGCCATCAGGGCATTCACATTCAAAGCCTCCTGGGACATTCTTGCACACAGCTGTGCCACAAATGTCTGGCTTCACAGAGCATTCATCCACATCTGGAAATGAAACCAATCTATATTACAAAACATCTTTCCCATACCAGTATATGCTAGCAAAAAAACTTGATCTATGTTCCCTGGATCTAGTTTAATACATAAGACCACAGAGTGGCTTGAGAATAACAAAATATTACATCTATCATTGATAAATATGATTTCTTTATACAACCACAACGAGAATTTGATTGACATTTGACATGTTTCTTTGTAATTATGTAAAAGAAAGAGAAGGCTTTAGATATTTTTCTCACCTACCAATGTTATAGTATAAAAATGAATAGGAGATTCACCGTATTCTTAATATATATTCCTAAATACATATTTCTGAAATATAGTCTTATAAGCATATTCACTCTCTGTTTTCGCAAATATAATAAATAAAAATGAGATGGCTCATGACTTAATATTTGTATATATTTTTCCCTTGGAAATGGACAATAGCTAAATCTACATACCATTTTTGTTGCCTAAATTATTCAAGGATGATTCAATTTTAAAATGAGATTAAGTGAGGTCTCAAAGTATTTATAAAATTACAGTTAATACTATACAAATTTTAATATTCCTCCAATTTCAGATGCATTTATTATATTACATAGTAGAGTAGGAGGCAAACTATTGATCGCTACTAGTTACTGGATAAGCACCTGTGGAAAAAACCAAACAAATGACAGAACTAGTTCAATGAAGACCCATTAGTGAACTTTTCTCATTTGTACTCTCTAGAGAAAGGCAAGTTCAGAATAGAAGATATATTTTCTACTCTAAAAAGTTGGGAGTTTAATTTTTCCAAATAGCCAAAATTTCAGACATTATTCTATTTAAAATGATATGCACAAAAATAATAGGGTCAAACCCTGTGGTAAAGACATTTTTCTGTATTTTAACTGTATCAGTGTCAGTATTCTGGGTGTCATAATGTACTGTAGTTTTGTAAAATGTTACTATTGGGGAAAACTGGGTAAAGGGTACAAAGGATCTCTTTTTATTATTTCTTAAAAGAGCATGTGAATCCACAATTACTTCAAAATAAAATATGTAATATTTTTAAAAGAGCTATAAAATCTTTTAAAAGAAAGTAAAAACATACATGTATATGGTATCCTACATTGTGATGGTGTTCTATAACTGCTGTTCTAATGATATTGGTATTCTAAATTTCTAACCACAAAAAGACCTCCAAATAGGCAAACAAGAAAGACATATAGCCACAAATTAGATAAGTGTTATGAAGAAAGTGTTAGTTAATACAGTTCACTTTAATCATTTAGCTGCACTTTAAATAATATTAATATGCTAAACTGTACTAACTATTGTAAATGCTACAATGCAGTGGGGGGCAGACTATTCCTTGATTATGAATTCAATTTGGGGATTTACCAAAGCAGATATGAATTGAGTTCAATAAGAAAATGTTACATTTTACCTTACTAAGTATTTTTACCTTGTAGCAAGAAAAAAATGCTGATGAGGAGGAAGAGGAGCAGGAGGAGAAAAAGAGAGAGCGAAGGGGAAGGAGGGAGGAGGGAGGAAGAGAGGGAGAGAGGGAAAGAGAGAAAGAGGTAGGAGGAGGAAAGTAAAGGAGGGAGAAAAGGAGGAGAGAGAAGGAGGGAAGGTGGTGGGAGGTAAGGAACAGAGGGAGGGAAGAGGGAGATGACAGAGGGAAGGAGAAAGAGAAAAGGAGGGAAGGAGGAGAAAGGTAATGGAGAAAGGGAGGGAAGGGGAGGAAGGAAGGGAAGAAGAGAAAGAGGAGCAAGGGAAGGGAGAGGGAAGGATGGAGGAGGGAGGGAGAGAGAAAGGGAGGGAGGGATGAAGGGAGAGGGGAGGGAGGGAGGGAGAAAGGAATAGAGGGAGGTGAGTAAAGGAGGAGGGAGATACGTGCAGAGGGAGGTGAGGGAGAAAGGGAGAGAGGGAGGGAGAGAGGGAAGGAGAGAGGGAGGGAAGGAGTTTGGAAGTAAGAGAGGGAGGGAGGAGAGAAGGAAGGAAAAGAAAGAAAAAAAACCTCCCAGATTCTAAAGGCAAAACTTAACTCCTGACTGGAAAATTTCATTTAGTCATCCATACACATAGCACTTATTCTGAAGGTTTAGTTATGGCAGTTAAAGCAGTTTAATTGAAAAGAAATTATGCAGAGAGAAAGGAGGCAAAATTCGGGGAAAGAGAAGCATAAAAAAAATAAAAGAGGAGAAGCAACAAAATGGTGATATGAGAGGAACTTCTGAAAAACTCCCCTGGAGATTACAACTAATAAAACATCTATAACTCAACTAAAGACACTCTACCCAATGCAAAATCACAGTTAAGAAACCCACCCATCGCATTAAGGTACCTGCAGGGGAGCAGAGGTTTAAACTAAGGAGAAATAAAAGGAAGAGCGGTGATCTGGCTGCACCCAGGTCCCCTCTTGCAAGTCTCCTGCTGGGGGAGGGAGGAGGAAGGAGGCAGTGGGAAAGCGCTCCAGGCCTCACCTGGTCCACGGGACAGAATAAAGGGGACCCACAGGTGAGGCATGAGATATTGTACCCTCCTCACTTTGGACTCCAGAAGGTGCAGACTGGTCCACAAAATGCAGAGGAGGGGGAACGGCTGGGCAGTGAGGATGCTCCACCAGGAAGAAGGAGAGAGGGGGGCTTTGTGTGCATTTCTCAGGCCATAACCAGCATGGTCTGAAATGCCAGCATACAGGACAGCTGAGCCCAAGGCTCAGGGCAGAGTCCTCTGGGCAAAGAAACAACAAAGGCATAATTACACACAAACTACCTGCAAGACTCTCACAAACCAGGAAGAAAACAAACCCGCAAACACCCCTTCCCCCACAGACGGCTGCTTGCCCACTATCAGCAGCAGACACCAAAGAAACTGCAGCGGAGATTGTCCAGAGAAGCTGCCAAAGTGAAAAAGCAGATAAAGGGAGCTCAAAATAAATTTGAACAACAGATAAAAGAAGTAAAAGGGATGGGGACAGATGAAATATCAGAACAGAGCTCAAAGCAATAATTAAAAAAATGTTTAGGGAACTGAAAGATAACTTCAACAGAGAGATAATGTGGCTTTCTGCAGGACACAAGGGGTGGATGAACAGAAAGGGCGGTGCAAGGTGAATAAATACAGCAGCAAAAAATAAGTTTCAAGCAGGGCCAAGGGCCTCCAGCCTCATGGACTGAAAAAATCCCCAGGTCACCATGTAGCTTTTATTGGTGAGCATACAAGGCATGTAAGGTGTGTATAGGGAAGTAAAAACCTTCCTCTTTCCAAGATCTGAGATGATCACACTTTAAGGCTGTTCCCGAAAGTCCCCATTGTGTTCCAGCAGGTATTATGCCTTTACACATACATATATATCCCCAAGACAAGGTGTCATTGTTATTGTATAAACATACATTAAGGGAGGGAATGGTTGAGCTCATTCCCTCAGATCAAGGACAGAATGGTTGAATTCATCCCATCAAATCTCAGGCTAAACTGTAGTGGGAAGCAAGTCAGCCAGGGGACAAGGGATTAACCTCAGAGAGGGTGAGGAGCTGTGCCTCACCTCTGTAGAGCCCAAGCTCTCTCCTGTTGGCCCTTATGAGACTGTGCCTGTCTTAGGTTGTTCCTCCCTTGAGGAATCTTACCCAGCATTGACTAACTAGCCATCCTCTGGGGTGATGTGAGGTATCCTATGCCCCCGTGGCCTCCACGCTTAGCTACTGCCTTAGCAAGTCATGGGGAATGCATGAGGGGACAAACGGTTTGGCAGTTGTAATGCAACAAGATAACAAGCATAAAGGAAGACATACAAATCATTATAAAGGACTAGACAGAGACAATGATTAACATTAGCTAAAATAAAGAATGAAATAAAGTCACCAAACTAGAAGAAGTAGAAGGGCAAAGCAACAATTAGCACGAAAAGCCAGCAGAAAACACTCAATCAGAACAACAAATAGAAAAAAGAGTATGAAAAAATGAGAATGGTTTCAGAGACAACATTAAGTGTAAAAATATTTGCATCATTGCCCTACCAGAAGCTGCAGAGGAAAAGCAAGAGATCAAGAATTTATTTGAAGAAATAATGTCTGAAAATTTTCCTACCCTGGTGAAGGAAATAGACGTACAAGCCCAGGAAGCACCGAGTCCCAAACAAGATGAACCCAAACAGGAACACACCAAGACGCATCATAATTAAAATGGCAAAATTTAAATAAAAAGAGAAAACTCTAAAAATAGCAAGAGAAATGCAAGTAGCAAATTATAAGGAAATATCCATTTGACTCTCAGCTGATTTCTCACCAGACACTTCACAGGCTAGAAGGGACTGACAAAATATTCAACGTGATGAAAACCAAGGATCTACAACCAAGATTAATGTATCCAGCAGGGCTAACATTCAAAATTGAAGGACAGATAAAGAGCTTCTCAGACAAGAAAAAGCTAAAGGAATCTCTCACCACCAAACCAGTACTACCAAGAATGTTAGAGGGACTTCTTGAAGATGGAAGGAGGGATGAGTGAGCGGGTCAAATAAGGGAAAGGGAAGGAGAAGTTTAGTGTGATTGTTACAAGGCAATAACCAAAGAGATACAGAGTATAACATGGGAATATAGTCACTATGGTTGCAGTAACTTTGTGTGGTGTCAGATGGATACTAGATGCAGTGATCAGAGAACAGCTAGAAGGATGGGAAAAAAGGAAAGAAATCAGGAGGTACAAATTCATAGTCACAGAATAGTCACAGGGATATAAAATGCAGCATAGGGCATATAGTCAATAACATTGTAATAACTATTACGTATGCTGGTAGAGGGAACCAGATGTATCAGAATGAGGATTTAGTGAGTTATATAAATGACTCATCACTGTGCTGTATACTTAAAACTGTTATAATACAGTATGTAAAATGTAATCTTAAAAATTTCACATAAAAAAGAAAAATAAAAGAAATAGACTAGTAAAATAACTGTTAAAAGCTAAATTCATAGGAATTATGTACATCTAAAACTTTTAAAAAGTTATGACCAATGATGTAATCTTTGATGTACAAAAGGAAAGAAAATTAGATCTTCATTTTTCCCAAAACCACAAAAGGAAATGACGTGCAAAATGAAGGGTTTATAATGGAAATTAGAAAGGTATTTCTGACAAGGAAATATAAAATAAAATGAAAGAAGTTATTGAGCATTGTGCCAAAATTTATAGTTATTTATCTCATGGGAATAAAAGAAATGATATTATAGTGTCTGAAAAAAAGTATAAACAATTTTGCAAATACTGCAATATGCATGGACTTGCACTGAAACTTCAAATTATAACCGTATAATGAAATTCTTCATTAAAACATGCTCGTGTTTGTGTACACATATATACAAACAAGAAGAGACAATGAAATACTCAATATATAATAACATACCCTATAAACTAAAAGGCAGTCCCATAATATCACAAGGCTTTAAAGTGGATAGTAATGTGTATTTATTATAACAACGTACAACCAAAGAGTTTTCTAAGAATTTTCTAGGGAACCTGCTCTAACTGAATTTTGCTCTCACAGAGTAAATAGCTTTTTATTCCACCTTCTTGCTCTTACCTTTGCAGTCCTTTTTGTTTGAAAGCATAACAAAACCACTTTTACAGGAACACTGGTAACTACCAGATATATTATCACAAAATTGACTGCAATCTCCATTTATGTTTGCAGGATCTTTTCATTCATTTATATCTAAAAAGGGGAAAAATAAATTAGTTTTAAAAGTGATCAATACTTCAGAAAAGTTTTCAGGTCAATCCAGAAACAGGTAGCTTTATTACACATACCAAATACACACTTCTCTCCTTGCCAACCTGATTTACAAATGCAAATGAACGAAGCTTGGCCATCTTTGCAGCTCATATACCCATCTTCATTGCATGGCAGAGGATTACACTGGTCTGGAATGGCTGAAGGAAACAGACATCTATTTAATTTTTACCACATGCCACAGTAAAATAAAATTATATGCCCTTTAATAGAAATCTAGTGCATGAAGCCTATCATCAATGAAAAAAAACTATAACTCTTTCCTTAAAATATGTTTTCATGAAAAAGTGAGTTCTTTAGACAAACCGTCATAATTAATTTGCAAAAGGAAACTCCTTTTATATTTTCAAATATACACAGTATTTTATAACTGTAATTTAGATATTTTTTCATAGATATTACCTTATTTGACCCTTAAAATAATTCCATAAGTTATGCAGAACAAATAAAAGTACCCTCAGTATGAATAAAATAAATTTGGGGGACTTCCAATTTGGGGCAACATGGAGTAACAGAGACCAGACTTATCCTTCTGCCTTAAATAAACAGAACTCTCATCAAAATACATGAAACAAGATTTTCAGACTTTGGGCAACTGGTAGTAGAGTACTATGATTCTTAGGGTAGGGAAACTTTTCTCATAAAATGTCACAACACTCTATCACTATCTTAAATAACATGGCCATTGGTGTCTTTACTCATTTCTGGTTTCTTTCACCACACTAGACACTGCAGTGGTTCCTACACATTCCCACACCTGCTTCTCAAGTCCTTTTAGTTACCTCTGTGAGTTCCTTCCATCCTTCCAACATTATACATTCCCCTCTGCTTTAGTTAGCCAGAGGAAATTTCCTTTACTTGCAAAGAAAATATTTTGAACATAACTGAAATTTCATTATCAAAATTTAAAAAACAAAAGTACTCATAAAATCATCAAGTTTTTTCTTGAAAAGTGGTAATAAATTAGGTGTTAAAATTTTTGATAGGAACACTAATCAGGAAATTGTTATCAATTTATTTCCCTGTTCTTTAGTAAATCAAAGAGATAAAGTGTGAATTAAATATACATGTTTAGACAAACTGTTTTATTTATGTAATTATAACCAACTTTAAATTAGAGAAAATTCAGATAAGTATCTAGACATTGCTAATGCTGCATGTAAAATATTCACTGGACAAACATCCCAATTTATATCTTGCAATTTCCCCTTTTTTTCTCTGACTTTTAGTTGGAAATTGGTAAATCAGAGACAATCTACTGGAATTATCACTAGATCCTATGTGAACTTCAGAAGGAGAAGGCAATTTTACTATCATAACATTTTCCACATTTATGTTATTGATGCCAAAAGTTAGAGAAATAAACATGGCTCCAATTTGATCTATTAATCAACTGTAACATTTGGTCATACTACATGATTATGCAACAATAGCCAAAATAAAACTGTTGGGAATAAAATTCTGAAATCAATAACCTAAAGCTTAGTAAACAAGGCACACTGTTTAATTTAAATGTTATGGGGAAAATTCATTTTGAGTAAAACAGCAGCATTTACATCTGAATAACATTCTTTGAAATGCATTTTAAGAGTATCTCCTTGTTGGGCATACCCTTCAATGGAAATTTTGTTGATTTTTAAACATTAGTAATATTTAAATGGGTGTACTTCACTTGTATGTTTTACTTTTGTTTTGTTTTTAAGTTGATTGTAGAGGTGTTTACCATTGACACAGCTCCTTAGGTTGGGAAGTAAGCATCAGTTGACTGACATGCAGCAGTTAATAATCCAGCTCGGAAAGAGCCAAGACAATTTGTAAATACAAGCAAATGTCATCTGTTTAGAGTACACATGCTTACTTGATCTGAAATCATTTGTTTTCTTTCTTTCTTTCTTTCTTTTTTTTTTTCTGGCATGTGGGCAGTTCCCCTGCTGGGAATCAAACCTGGGCCGCAGTGTTGACAGTGCCAATGCTGAAGCCCGAAGCCACTACACCACCAGGGAACTCTTGATTTGAAATCATGGTGGAAATTATCCAAAGAGGTAC
The DNA here is from genome assembly GCA_004026885.1 of Lyroderma lyra. Classification (NCBI taxonomy): domain Eukaryota; kingdom Metazoa; phylum Chordata; class Mammalia; order Chiroptera; family Megadermatidae; genus Lyroderma; species Lyroderma lyra. Next base: position 15,355 of record PVJL010016092.1, read on the forward strand.
AATATTTATGCTCCTGTGGATTTACAGGATTCAACATTCAAAGCAAGGTTGCAAAAGTACAGAATCATGAAAAACAAGTTTATGGAAGCTTCTGTTTGGAGAAGAAAGAACTTTAAAGTCAGAATTGAAAAAGATCTTGAATTAGCAGAGAAATTTATTGCCATGTAAATCTATGTTCTTAATTCTCTAGCAGAGACATAAAGCTATCCTCTAATCTGTAGATCAGAGTCTGATTTAGAAAGTGTCTATAATTAAGTCAAGAGAATGAGTTAATGTTTCTGGTTGCTGTAGACAACTTCCTATTCTTCCTATGCTGCAGAGAGACTAATATAATAATATTTGCTTAATGGCTCAATATTACAAAGCAAAGCAGGTTTACTGCATTCATTTTATTCCTCACTGTAACTCTACGAAATTAGATACAGCAATCTGCCAGAAATAACTGCTGAAATAATGAGATAAAGTACTTACTGATTTTAAAGTAACTAAGGGTCTCTTAGTGCCAACAATATAATGTTTCTTGACAGTCACTGAAAACATTATGTATATCACTTTACTGTGCAGATAGTCACTTAGTAAAAAGTTGGATTTCAGTTTCTTTTGCTGAGTAATGAACCCCAAAATTAGTAGATTAAAATAATCACTCTATTTTGCTCATGATTTGTAATTCAAACATTTGGAAAGGGTTGGGTTGAGCTGTTGTCTCTGCTGCACGTACTGGAGGATCCACCTCCATGATAGCTTTCCGTTCACGTGTCTACCATCTCGGGTTCCTTGTCATTTCTCTCCATTTGGTATGCGATGCTGCAGCCTTCTCCGTGTGGCTGTTTCCCTTAGCATGCCGGTACCAAAGGGCCACTTCTTTCATGGTAGCTAGCTTCCAAGGGGCAAAAAAGCAGAAATTTCCAGGCCAGTTAGGAGGCATTTTGTCACCTCTACCATACTCTATTGATGAAAGTGGTCTGTTTCCACTGAGATTCCAGGAAGGTGCGGTAAGCACAGACTTCATGTACTGAATGGGAAGGAGATGACATTGTGGAAGAGTATGCAAGATGGAAGATATTTTTGCAGCCATCTTTGGAAAATAAGATTTATCACAGATGGACTAAAAGGCTCATTTGAAGTCAGTGTGTGTATTAGTTTCCTTGCTGTTGTGATGAATTACCACAATCTTAGTGGCTTACAAGTTTATTCTCTTACAGTTATAGGAATCAGAAGTTTGAAATTAAGGTCTTAGCAGGACTGTGTTTCTTCTGTAGAATTCAAAGAATTGATTTCCTTGCCTTTTTCAGCTTCTAAAGGCCACCCACATTCCTTGGCTAGTGGGCCCATTCTCACAACCCTCCCAACTTTTGCTTCATTGTCATATAACCTACTACCTACTCTGAATGCCTGCCTCCCTTGTATAAAGACCCTTTTGATTACATTGGGCCCACTCATATAATCCAGAATAATGTCCCCATTTCCAGGTCCTTAATTTAATTTCCATAGCCCCTGTTGCCATATAAGTTTACATTCACAGGTTCTACTTTTTAGGACATGAAGATTTGGGGGGAACCATTATTCAGCCTACCATGGAAGGTTAGAATATTTTCCAACAGAAACACCTTACATCATGAAGGTCTTTCTGGAGGCCAAATGAGATCTAAGCATTGTTATGTCTTGAATATTCTTTCTTCAGATCCCTTTGTCTCTCCTCCTAAATAATTCAATCTCATGCAGTTAACAATCTCATGCAATTAACTCATTCTAACGCAGTGTGAGGAGCCAGTTGTATAGCTACTCCAAAGCCATGCATTATTGAGCCCTCACTTTCCCACTTCTGACTGCACAACAGGAATGGGGGAATTTGGAGAGGATAAATAGGAAAGTGAGAGTTAAAGATAGTTTGTCCCAGCTTTTGTAGCCTGAAGCAGAAGCTCTTGTAAGAAATGGGATTAGAAATTGAAAATAGTGTCATTGCGAAGCAAAGCCCAAGAAGAAGGCACTTTGATTCTTGTAGTCAGGACAGAACATTCTAGAAAGAAATGTTGGTTTTAGGCTGTGAGAATTCCTATACACTATTTACTTTTTTTCTCTTCATTAATCTTGCTAGGGATTAAACTACTTGATTCTCTATTACCACATGCTATAGGCACCACTGTCTTACCTGTCTTGATTTGTCAATTCTAAAAAATAGTTCAAAAAGACATTGTGACCTAAACAAAAATTGTATTGGGATTATTGTGGAGCCTGAGTATAGCAAGTTTTTCTTTTTTCTGGGAAACTACTACAGGTCTTTGTCTTTAAATCACAGAACAGGCCACCACATAAAAGCCTACAAGTTTGCTTGTTTTGACATCAGAGGAGGAAGGCTGAATTATCCATGTGCTTGCTTTGATAATACGTTATTATTATGGGTCTTTGAAAAGCTCCTTGCTTGTTGCTTTTTAAAAATATATATACATATCCCTTTTATCTCAATTTCCACTCCCATTCACCCCTTAGGCAACCATCCTAATAGGTTAATGTGTATTTTTTTTCATTTGTATGTGTTCTTATAAAACATGTATTTATAATTTTGTGTCCATGAATTTTCATTTCTGTAAATGGCTGTGTATTATATATCATGTTCTCTGACATCTCTTACTCAGCATTGTATTTTTATGATATATCTATCGTGCTACATATAATTTATCATTTCTAACTGCTAAATATTACTGATGGCATGCAATCACCATTTTAAAAATTCTTTCTACCCACAATAAATATTCAGAGAGCTTCCAATTTCCCACCTCTACAAAGTAGCAGTACAATGGATATCTTCATGTTTGTCTCATTAGTACGTGCGTAAAAATTTCTTTGGAATAGACACCAAGGGGGTTGTGGAATTGCAGGATTATTAAATAGGGATGAACTTAGTGGCTCTCCAGAGGAGCATTCCTACCAGCAGAAAATAAAAATTGCCATATATTGGCTTCCTAATTATTGCCAGAATAGGTAAAAAAGTAATAGCTCATATATTTTTTTTTATTTCTAGTGAGATGGAACATATTTTCATATCATTTAATACATGTCTGGGTTTCCTCCTCTGCATATTTTATTATTAACCATTTTTTATTGACATTTATTGTTCATGTAGGTTTGCAGAAATTTATACATTTATAAATGTCATCTCTCATTCTCTTACCTGTCTCTTAAAGTTATCCTTTATATGTCTTTTAAGAGAAGGTCTTAATTTTGCTATAACTAAATTTATTGATTATTTTGCCTTATGGTTTGTGCATTTGAAGTTTTCTGCTCCATGTCACTGATCATAAAGATATTCTCACATATTTTGTGTTTAATTTTATACTTTTACTTTAACATTTGTGTCTTTATTCCACCTAGAATCAAGCTTTACATTTTGTGATAGGCAGGAACCCACATTTATTTTTCTAATTACAATTAGCCAGCCTTCCCAACACAATCTTCTAAACAATTTACAGTGATATGTGGTATCATCTTTGTCAAATATAAGGTTGCCATAGATAGATGGGTCTGTCTCTAAACTTTGTTAAGTTCATTAGTCTACATGTTGTTCTGACAATTGGATATGGCTTTTTTCTGTAACTTTTTATTGTTAATATTTGATGAGGAATTTCTTCCTTTTGCATTTTTAAGGCTCATTCAGGCATGCATGGACTTTTATTCCCTGATTTAAATACTAGTAAAGTCACTAAACTCCTTTTTTTTTAAATTCATTTTTATTGTTAGACTTATTGGGGTGACATCTGTTAGCAAGGATTACATAGGTTTCAGGCATACAATTTAAACTCCTTTATTAAAAAAATACAGCTGGAATTTTAAACAGGATTTCTCTGAATATACAGATTAATTGATCTCCTTATAGCATCACTCAATTCAAGATCATGAAATACCTTGCCAGGATTTCAGTTCATCTGCTATATCCTTAATCTGAATTTTAAAAGCTTCTCTATAGAGGTCTTATATATTCTTAAGATATTTTGAGAACTCTGTGGGATTTGCTATGAATGGTATCAACTTTCAGTTTCTACTGGACTATCAATTGTAAAGAATTACCACTGATTTTTATGAGATAGTCTTAGAATATCTAAAATCTCTCATGTGTCCTAATATTTTGTCTACAGATTCTATTTTTTCCTAGATATATCATTATATCAATTAGAAATCATGATAGTTATATATTTGGCCTTGTTATCTACATAATCTTTATTTTTATTTACTTATTGAATTGTCTATAACCTCCAGTGTATCTCTTCTTGCTCTCAACCACAAAGAAATTGTAACTAAAATTTACCCATTTAAGTATACTGTTTAGGTTTTGTCTGTCCTTCATTCCTATCCTTCTTTTTTTCTCTCATGTTGTATATGTATCATTAGCATGACCATACATGATGATTTGCCCAGGATAGTTCTATTTTATTACTTTTTACTTGGCATTTATCTATTGTAGTATTTGGCATGGACAAAATGTCAAAATTGGGAAGATAAATGGAAGCTCATCAATATATACCAAGCTCAGAAAATTGTTCTATAATCATAGTTTGTAAAAAGTTACCATAATTAGTGTTGAACTTTATCAACTGCTTTTTAAATATGAACTGAGGTAATAATAAACTATGTGAAGAATTACACTAATGGATTTTCTGATATTAAACCATCCTTGAATTTTGAGAATAAAACCTACTTATCACTTTTAATATACTTTACATTAGATTGGATATCATTTAATTCAGAATTCAATCACAAATGTAAAGAAATTATATTTATTTTCTGGTTTTTGAATCAAAATTTTAACAGCCTTTTAGAATAAGCTCACAGCAAAGATCTTTTTCTATTTTCCATGATAATTTTATAAGAGGGAATTTAACTATTTAAATGTGGAAAAAGTTGTAAAACATCTGGGTCTGGGTTTAGAGAGACATGGAGAAGAGGACTTTGAGGTTTTTAGCTTGGTTAGTACTCATTTGTACAACCAACTTCTCTATTTCTTCCTTGTGAAATTATAGATGCTTTATATATTTTTAGAACTATATCTATTTTATCCAGTTTCCAAATATATTATAGTATAGCTTTATGTAACACTTTATGACTGTATTTATTTTTGGATGATCTTTATTTTCTGATTATAAATCTAATCTCTGATGGCTTTATAGTATTTCTCTTTTTTAACCTACTACACTTTGTGTTTTGGCATCCCCTCTTTGCCTTGTTTTTCTTTTTCCATGATTATTCTTGACAGAGGTCAGTTTAATGTTTGATTCTTTTCCAAGAATAAGATTTTGTTTTCGTTTATCTTCTTTTGTTTTCCATTTAACTCATTTTTTATCTCTATTTTTGTTATTTCTTTATTATTCATGGTTTACTTTATTATACTTCAGAGAAGTGTTCTTGATTTGAATGCTTATGCTTACGTCATTTAAAGAATATTCCAGGAGAGAAGACAACATGGCGACTGGAGAGGAGGTTCCTAAAGCCTCTCCCAGAAAACACAATTGAACAGCCGTCCAGGAGCCAAGAAAGAGGACCCTGAGTGACAAACCAGCTGTTGAGAAATCCACAAATCGCAAGTAAACACCTGAAGGCTGGCGAGAAGGGGGCGAGTCGGGGAGAGGGAAGGGAGCAGAGATGGACCACGCGGGACACGATCCCTGCTGACTATTCGGAGCTGCGCAGTTTGGGGGAGGGGAGAGAGACTGGGGAGCTGGGGACAGAAGGAGTTTGGGAGCCAGCCTCTGAACGTTTAAGTGGTAGAAGGGCTGAGCGAGGACTCTGAACTGCAAAAATAACACCCCAGCTCTAAGCCCCCTGGAGACCTACACAGGGCTGCAGTTCCTGTTCCCAGCCTGCTACAAAGGCGACCCTGCTGTCTCAGGCCAGGCCCACAGCTTTGGACTTCTGGAGCGGGCACTTTCTCGTGCACACCGGAGTTCTGAAAGCAGTGTGAGCCTTTAGACAGCCAGGTACTGAATCAGGGCTGAGAAGAAAGACTGATTTGATTTGCTAGCATTCACCCCAGCTAGCAAAAACAGCTTCCCCAGCAAAAGCCTTTTGTTGGCCTCTCCCCAGGATATATGCGCATAGCCTCCAAACACAGTAGGAGATCAGAAACAAGAAACAAACAGCCCCCTCTCCCCAAAACTTGCCCCCCAGCTCCACCTAGTGTCTCCCCTACAGCAAGACACCACAAAAGCAATAATCTGGGCACTGAACATAAAGCCCTCATGTCAAAGAGGAGGAACCCAGCGGACAGGATGAATTCCTTAAAAACTAAAACTCCTCAGAAAGAACATGAAATTCACCTAGAAGATAGCCTGTTACTAATGGAAGGGACTCACTTAAGTGACGGAGATTTTAAAGCAGCCATTCTAAAGGCTGTGAGAGAAATGAAAACCTATTGGCAGAACACCATAGCCGAGATAAATAATATAAAAAAAAGATATAAACGACATAAAAAAGGAACTCCGTGAACAAAAAGAACAATTTAACAAAGAAATTCAAAACATAAGAAAGATTGAGACGAAAATATGAGAAATAAATAATACCATAAAAGAAGTGAGAAATAAAATAACTGCCATAGGAAACAGGACCAACCAGATGGAGGAAAGAATTAGTGATATTGAAGACCAGAACATGGAAACAGCTCAGAAAGAGGAAGAGAGGGAATATAGAACCAAAAGGATTGAAAGAACTCTGCAAGAAATATCCGACTCCATGAGACA